>JASVER010000160.1:39584-158569 GCA_030449065.1 Oceanodroma leucorhoa
TTTTTTTTTAGGAGGGACAACAATAAGAAAGTTTGTATAAAGGTCTTATTGTGCTTAGCCACAAATTCAAAAAGTAACTCTGAAGTTTACACATTTAATTTACAATGATTTTTAACCCTGGAGAGAACAACTCATAAAGTAGCAGCGCATTTAGATTCTGCAATGATTGGTCTTGGGGTATATTTAGAGAAAGTGTTAGCCACATACAAAGAATAAGCTCAACAGAATAGGATTCTAGAAAGCCCAACAACTCATTGGGAGCATGAAATGAAAACCTTTCCTGGGGGAGGAAGGACAAATGAGTCAAAATCATGTTCTACACATGGAGAAAAACCTCTAACATCAATGATAAAGAACATGCCTCTGTTTGGGGAAAGTGAAATAGCTCCCTCTTCTGCAGTATTTTATAACACAAACTATCTCTAAAAGGATTAAGATGTTCTGATCCTATGAAACCAGCACCAACTGACTTAAAAGAAATACATCATCAGTGCATTCAAGCATTTACTATAAAAATTAAGAAAAAAGTAAGTGAACAGCAGTCTAACTTTTTACCTAATGCTTTACACATAACTGGCTAAAAACTGGTCCTGAAGGGTGTGCTGTTCAACAGCCTTTCATTCGAGTCTGCATACTTGTTTGAATTTTGTCTGCTGTCCAAAAAAGTTAACTGCAGCCTACTAAGCAGCAGCATGTGTGTTTACTTAAGCTTCCTGTAAAAACATTCATATCATTCCAAGAGTGACTAAATGTTTTCCATCCTCATAGTTCGCATTCCAGCCTTCCCCGCCCCTCCAGCTCATTACATGAAAAATATCAGTCCTGGGCAAGAGAATTTCCTTCCTGGGTTTGAAATATCTAATGCCTTGCAGGAATTTTTTTCCCAGCGTTTAGCTATCTGTGTTAACTATCAGAGTTCAACAATTCAGCATCACATAACTATTTATAAAATGTATGCAAGGACTTAAGATGTCATAATCTTCTAATGCCACAAATAACTCTGGAAAATATATTCACTAATACTTCCAAACACATAGTTCAGTTTGGCAGGCTTTTGTTTCAAATTTTATTCATACTGTCAACCTGAAATGACTTAAATATGTATTTTTCCTCAAAAGTAACAATTATAATCCAAGAGTATTTTTATTGCTGCAAACCGAAGAAGCCTCCTATGAACCAAAGCTGCCTGGGGGTGGTTTCTTTTTTGCAGTGATGCAATGAAAATACTCTAACTTTCCTCTCCCGAGATGCAAAGTTAAAAACTTTTGTCTGTCGTAATCAATTCTTCCAGTTTTCGGTTTAACAGGCATGTATACCTTTCAAATATATTKTAATGCTGACGAGACTTTTTTGACAATTTTAGGGGGAGTGACACTAAGAAATAACCCCCTTTATTAAAGCAGAATCAATTAAGCCTGCCCATCGAGAAATGCCCAAGCGGGTAAGAAGGCCATTCAGTTATCATTTCTAGGTGAAGATACAGCAAATTAGCATCCATCTGGGGCAAATCTATGAATGCTATAGGCACTGAAAAGAATTAATTAGAGGATCCATGACGTTCTTTGTAAGTGAGACATCCTTAGCTGCATTGACATATATTCATTAGGATTCTTTGGTTATTTATCCTTTTGGTAGTTTTCCACTGAACTTAACAATCAATCATTGAAAATTAGGAAAAGGTTACTTYATACTAGTATAGTCTTGCCGACTTTCTTAAACTCGGAGCGACTTTCATTGGCAGTAGGTTTCATTATACCCTGGATTGTGTCGTTCAACAGCCTCAGCTGCCTTGTCTAAAACCACTATACTAAATCATGATCTGGCAAACGTAAGCCCAATTCTCTACWGCACGGCCTTTGCATCCCTTAATTGACTTTGATGAAAAGGCTGGTTGAGAGCTACAGCACTGCTGCCGAACAATAACTTATRCTTCACGCTCTAAGGAGATCTCTGGGCCCAAATCCTGCGCCGGTGAACACTGCTCACTACCACTGACTTCATCCTGAATGAATCAAATTTCTTTTCACTGGACTCTGCCGCCTGTTTTTACTTAATGAAGTGTTGGACACGCTAAAGGAACTGAACTGAATTACATCTCAGCTAGAGTTTGGAGCCCTTTATTGATGAAAATGTTAATTTCTTTTTGTGAAGATAAAGTGTCAGCCATAATGACAGCAAAGTAATGTGGGCCTTATTCATGAAAATCCTCCGAGGGGATTTTGTTTAACACTTAGTTTCTCATTCACAGCGTATGCTGGCACCCTGCCACCTGTACCTGAGGGCTCTCGCACAGAAGGACGTACTGCGAGATAACCAATTACTGCCTATCAGTGGACTGGGTTGCAGCTTTCCCTGGGAATAGCCTGAGCCTCTGGGAGATGCAAGGGAATGGAAGCGACCACAGACTTCCCTAAGGGACATTTTTGGCATCACTGCCAGTGTTGAGCACTTATATTTAATATCTTGGTTTTTGAAAAGAAAAAAAAATAATTATCAGGTATTTTCATACTACCCAACCCAATATTTACTTTCTGTGAACACGACTATTATTCCAATTTGCAGGTGGCTGTCCAGAGATGCAGATGGCCTGAGGGAAACGTGGTTATTTCTATCACTGTAGCTTGTTTGGTGTTATTCATATGTTATTATATATTGWCACTAAATAGCTATTTTAAGCTCCAGTATTCACTTTTTTTTTTTTGGTAAAATTCATTAAAAATGGAATTGTTACTTAAACCACACCAATTTTATTTAAAAAATAAACAATTGTTAGCCCAACAGAGATGCAAGCAGCTCTGTAAGCAGCAGCACTAACAAACTTGACTGCCAATGGATCTGGTTACCTCCAATGGGACAGGTGCACAGATCAGCTCCCGTGAAGAACCTCCAAGTCTAAAGAAGTGTGAGCGGATACCAAAATTTTGCAGTCCCTTATGGCACTTGAAAAATCACTTTCTCCCCTCTACCTAGCTGTCTGTTTTCACTAAATCTGTAGAAATGGGTTCTCTTTGAGACTTCCTCGTGCTGCAGGAAGCCATTGGCTGTAAAACTGTGGGGAAAGCACAGAGGGCCAGTATGATTACCTAAGCCTTGGCTCTTAATGAAGTCAGTCTAGAAAACAAAGAAAGAAAAAACAGACTAAACAGATAATAGATTAAACAAACAAAGACAAATCCCAAAGGACCAATATCATTACAGCAGCTATAGAAGCTATATAGAAGCATCCATTGGAAGCTTAAAACTAGTTCTTTGTGTTGGATCCACAGAACGTGATGGGCCTGCTTTTCCCAGCTCTCACCAGTGAAAGGAGGTGCCTGCCTTGAAAAGCTTAATCAACTGAAGAGTTTGAGTTTGGGGACAGGCTGATGAAGGAAGGTCTTCCCCTCCAYGCTACATTGTCTCAATGTGCCTCTGCCTCTAGCCTCATGCCTTGTCGGTAACCCTTGCTTTCTGCTGCCCCCCCCCCCGCAACTCACTCACCTCTCGGGCTTTTATCTATACAGCCCTTGCTCCAGCACAACCCACAGGCACTGCTGTGTCAAAGAACTGGCAAGAAGTGACAGGGGTGGACATACTGTAACAAGAGGTCTTGCCAAAAGCGCTTTGATCATTTTGATGTTTACTTAAAAAAACCCAGCAGCTCTATATTGGTGAGCCACAGCCATCACTTGCATAAACACTGAAAACTACATGAATTACTGTTACTGCTTTCAGTTACGTATGCAATTTCCGGAGCAAACCTCCTTTCAACTGAGGCTGAAAATACAAACTGCAATGCCATGAATGCATCAAAAAGGCAATCTTAGTCACGACATGCCACAGGAGGAGTTCTGTTTTCCTCAACAATTTTCTGCTTTTCTCTAAAACACATCTTCCCTCTTGCAATTCAATTCCATTCTTTCTCGTCCTATCCTTTTCGTTACAACAATCTTTTAGGCACTTGAAGACTGCTATCTTCTCATTCCACATCATCATTTTACCTTTATGTTAAACCAGCTCAATTTATTCAGTCTGTCTTCCTAGGACATGTTTTGCAAAGCTTGGACTGTGCTCATTGCTCTCCTTCTGACTCCTTCCAGCCTGCCTGCACCTCTCTCAGAACAACAATGTCCAGAAAAGGACCAAGGGCCTACTGTGTCAGCTCGGGACATACCCACCCATAGGGAAGAGAGCAAAAAGGATTACTTCAGGTTTTGCAAACTGTACTCTTGATCATAATTTCAGCATGGTGTTTGCCTTCTCAAGGCCCTGAGTTGAAGTTAATCCACGTTCAACTTTTTCTTTCCCTTTAATCACCAGACTTCTCCCAGAGAACTGCTATTTAACAGTTACTCTGGTTCAGGACTCACGAAAAATCTCCTCCAAGTGCAGTGCATTGTATTTTCCCATGTTGAATTTGGGCAACATTTTTCTGCCAACTCTCTGCTTTAAAACAAGCATAAAAATTCATACTCGTYTCTCCAAGATGTTGGCTGCCCTTTTTAGCTTTGTTGTCTGTAGATAAAGTAAGTTTAGCTTTGATCTGAGCTAGTGAAAACATCAAACAGAGCTGGACCCAGCACAGCTGCTAGTGGAGACCAACTACAATGCAACTCAGGAAAGGCTGCCCACAGATTTGAAGATTAAATCCATATACAAACCCATCATATTGGAGCCCTACACCCATACATACCTATGTCCTCCATACACCTACCCCATGTTCTTGTCTCTTCCTCCCCACCAATCTCCCCTGGGAGCTCCAGTGTAAAGCATCGAGCACCTCACTCACCCTCCCCCTCCCACCAGCAGCGTTGCTAGGTAAGATTCAAGTACAGAAGGGGTGAAGGGAGCTGAATAGTTACCCTCTTCTACAAGTCCTGCAAACCCCAGACAAGCATTCAGAAAACTAAACATTTCAGACTAATTTGGCTGTCCAGTCAACACTGTATCCCGTGGGCTACATACACACATGCAGGATATATACTCCGGATATGTATACAGCAGTGTGTGAAGAAGCATTAAAAAGGGGTGATACTGTAGAAAACTGATAGAAATCAATTCTGTATGGTAATATTACACATCACAATTGCTACTGATTGATCTCTAATTTAGAAAGCTATGAACAGCTATTTCTGTATAACTTCAGTCTCTACAACCCTTGCACTCTGGTTTTCTCACTGCTGTAGTAAGAACACCAGGATTTTCTTCATGGGGGAGTGGGAATGTTCCACACTTCAGTCTGAATTCACCCTGTTCATAGGCTGAATACATTTGTGCGCTGACATACTGTGCTATTATTTCAAGAACTTGTGTTCACAGAATTTCTACTACATTATATTGGATTCTCTGGCTGCAAAGTTTTTTGAAAATGTAATTCAAGAACAATTTTATCCTTATGTAGCTGCAGGAATGTAAACTTATCTACAGGAGTAGATATTTCCTTTCACTGAAATTGATTATAAACCAGCCAGGAAATAACTGAATTGGCAGAATTGTAGGTGCAGCAGCATTTAGATGGAAGACAGAGCAGGAAAAGTCAGAAGTGACTGATACTAACAACCATTTACTCTGGATAAGCCGCAGCCAGGCCAGATCCACAGGCAGCTTTGATTAGAATTTGTCCATCAGCTTCATGTCCCACAAACCACTCTTCTCCAACACTCAAACCAAAATAAATGACAGAAATATCTTTGACTAAATATTTTATTTCACATACTAAAGAGCTAATCTCTGACATGCTTAAAGTAAGTTCACACAATTGAAGCTGGCCGCTGGCAAGATGGATCTTTTCTATGTGTAAACAGAAGCCTGATGAGAAATAAATGTGTACTTAAAAAATAATGATAAGCATATAAAGTCTCTGCCTTATTATTCTTGATCTGAGGCTTATTTTTAAATGTAAATACAGGCTTGAATTGGTCCATCAGCAACTAAATTAATGAAAATAATAGTTTTCAACAGCCATCAGTCTTCTTCCTGATTTAGAGCTGAAGCATAATTAGGATTCTAGCAGAAAAATAATTGTTTCCTACATTCTGCACTAGCCCCAAAAAAGTGAAGTCATTCATGCAAAACATAAGAGCTATAGCTGAAGAAATGTAACATACAATACATGTAAGAGCAGAAAGGTAAAGTATATTCATGATGAAATCATATAATACAACTTGGGAATTACTATACATGCTCATTTTAAACTGAACTATAAACAGAACATTATTTCACTATAGTATATTCTCTATGGATTGAACATTTTACAGCGTGAGTTGAGATGTGAGTGAGAACTGGAAGCCATTCACAAGAAAAGTGTAAAATGAGGTATGTTTATCCTTACAATCACTAGTAAACTACTATCTCAAAAATCACTTGCTAGGTTTACATTAATTTTGCCCATTTATTGAACATATCACTAAGTTACACTGCTTTCTCCCTTGAATCCCTTTCTCCAATAACTTGCACAGTTGAAAATAAATGTCAATGATCCCAGAACTCAGCCCACACTACATATGGATTTTGGTCTTCTATGCTGAACAGCAGGAGGTAAGAGATGCAGAAGGATGGGAAAAAAGGAGAACAGACTGGAGAGCACAGTACAGCAAGTTTAAGCTATCAGTACAACGTTAGTAACATTATAGCTTCCATTCAGTCAACACTTCTGCTCATACACTACATTGCAAAATTAAGGTTCAGCTACAGATATGCAGATTTAATGGGGTAGTATGCAGAAAAGCATCATATGGCTGACATTGAAGGTTTTTAATTTCTCTTAGGAAAAACTGTGCCTGGAATGTATTTTATTGCTTATAGTCCGTCACTAAACATGTTGCACATCTGTTTCATTAGTAAAATTAAAATCAAGGGATTGATTTGTCAGCCAGCATTCCAGACTCTCCCATTTCTTCTCCCTTGATCCCACCACACCTGCAGGTCACTGACGACGCAGTAAGCATCAGAAGCAGAACCTTGTCAACAGAAACGACCCTCAGGAAAATGAGTGAGACACTGATCAAAAAGGGGAAGGAGCACAGACCCATGCAGCCTACCTTAGAGTAGGCTAAGAGAACAGAGATATCAGCTGGCTGGATTAAGATGGAAACAAAACAGCATTTCAGATAGGACCTATATAGTTATATATTAAAATTATATAAACAAAATTCAGTACAGTAATATGAGCAAAGGAAGCAATGTTTTTAAGGCCTGTCTTCCCATGGCATACATACTTCCCCAGTTCAGTCCTCCTACAAGGAGAAAACCAGAGAAGAGATCTAAGTAGCCCGTTGCCTACTGGGTTAGCAAGCAATAGCTGTATTGCAAAGAAAGCAGACAGTACTTTTTTCTACCCATGCATCAAACTCCAAGTAGAAACACTATTAATCTCTGATCTAAATCTTAAGACACATGATGCTGTCTGACTTTGGAGGCGGGTCATAAGTCTATGGTTAATGCACAAGTCCTGGCTGCCATCAACTCAAACATTTACTTTTTTCAAAAATAATTTAAAAATACACAGTATGCAGACAGCCAACATCTAACAGATTATTATTTTTCCCTAATGTTCTGGGATATTCTTAATGCAAGCTTTCAAAGAAAAATGTTAACAAATTCAGCAAAACACACACGTCTCCTTAATTATCAAACTTCCAATCTGGTAATACCTTGATCTCTAATATATGTAAATATTTTTATTCAGGCTGCTAAGCACAAGGCTTAGCAGCCTTGAGCTTATTTGATGCCCTAAAACATAACTTCAAGAAGTTTACTGGTATCCTTGACTGGTTCATTTCTCAGGGATTTTTTTTATTTATTATTATTGCGAGATAAATTGTTAAGTCTCAGATGCTGAAGTAATAAAGTCATCCGAAGCTGCTTCTTGCAAACTATGTTTTTTGTATCTTGGGTTCTAGCATCGAAACTCACTACTGAGTTTTAACAGTCCAGATTTTTGATCCTTGAAATATTCCCAAATCTAAATTCCTGAAATTAAATAACTTGGCATTACGGAGCATAATCACCTGTTTCGTTTGGGTTTTTTTTGCTGTGGGGGAGGGCAGGGAAGAAAGAAGAAAGAAGAGAGGATTCCAGTGTGTTTTCACGTATCGTCTGACCACTGGTACCTGAGCATGCGCAAATCCCCTCCTAGCATGAACTAAAACTACTTCCACTCATTGTTGGTTCCACCATTTATGTAATTTCATTACCCCTCGATTGTTTACTTGGCAGTATGTGCTATCAAAGAAACACTAAGTCAAATGTGATGCTTTTAAGCTCAAAATTTAGAATGTCGCTCAAAATACCATTCAGTATTACCCTCCTTCAGATGACACACTCAAAACCAGATGACTACAATTAAGTGTACATCATACAACAGCTAACATGACAAAGAAAATAACTAGTCAGATTATTTTCTGAGAAAATATAATTAAGATGACAAGCATCTCATTTAAATATTGACTCCATGGTACTATTGTGTCAGTCTTGATCTATTTGACATAATTTGTATCACAAATATAATTTAACACACACACACACACACATCCCCCAACACCACCACCACAACTTTTATGGACTTAAGCAGTTGCTAGCCACTTATGCTTCTAAGAGTAAAAACATGTTATAGCACTGAATTACCTAACCTAGTCCAGATGAGCTAACTTGTGTCCTGAAAGCACTGTAGAGGCATTAGTGTGGTACATTAATGAAGCACCAGCTTGGCCGTGTTGCAACCTTTAGTAATGAACAATGGAAGCCTATGCTCTACCCTGTATTTGCTTCCCACCGTTCATTAGATTTATCTCAGTCTGATACAGATAAGCATTTAACCCAATTATCTGTCATCCATCTTCTCCAATCTGGAACAGGAAAACAGACACATTTGTCTATCCTTCTCTCATTGGAGGAAAAACCCCTCAACATATTGAAAATACTTCCATCAACCTCCCTCTCTCTGTATTACCTTCCCAAGCTTGCTCACATACGTGCTAAATAATGAGGGGTGACAGCACATACTCTGTGATATCCATCATGAGGGGATCATTAGGGTTTAAAAGCAGTTAACCTGCTTCCTCATCATAAAATTAATTCAGTGCAAGCAGCAACTCTCTACAATTCACCAGCAGCTTTTATACATTATCAGACACCTTCTTCGTATCTTGTGATATGAATTTTGGAATGCAAGAGTACCTGTAAGAAATCTTTATGCTCCTCAGATTTATCCTAAAAAGTAAGTTTCCCAGTGAACTTGCATGGATACTGCAACCCAAGAAGGGCCCTGAGACACATGCAGTTACACAAAATTAATTTCATTCTATCAGAGATGGAACAGAAAAAACATAACTGGTAGCTCACTGAGCACCCACAAGCATTTGTACACTGTGAAGATGGCTCCGAAGACAGGTCTAGATTAACCATTTCTAAATTTAGCAGTCTGGTGTTTTTCATGATGAACAACTACTCCATAAAAAGCAATTCTGAACGTACATACATACAACTTAAAAAAATTTTTTTTTTTAATGTCTCAGTTTGCAAATCTTCACATTTCCATTGCCAGCATGGGCAAGCATTTACCACAGAATTAAGTTTAAAACTCGGTCAGTTATACAAGATACACGTATTCCCACAAGGTAATGAAAACTGCATTTTAAACTCTAAATACTAATTTACCTCACAGATAACATCATCCTTTGTAAGTTTCACTGAAATGATGATGTTTTATTCGTACAATAATTATGTCCAATATCAAACTATATTGTGCAAAGAGATTTTTAGTTGTAACTAAATGACACGGATCAGTAAGAAACCAGGAATAACCCAATTATCAGTAATACCAGCCRATGAACATTTTGATCTTCTAACTTCTCTTATATTTATTAATAAGCTTGAAGCAAAACTAAGAGTAAAATTAGTGAACAACGCTGATCGTAAATGATCTTTTACTACACTCTTTTGGGCCAAAAGAGTATTGGGCATTGCCAAATACAGGTGTAGTTAAACCATGCTTTCTTTTCTGCCCTCGCTAGTTTATCCAGTCACAGGTAATGCTGTACCAGCTACTTCAACCTCCAAAATTTTAAAGCAAGCCAGGAATTACCAGGTAAGCAGCAGCCATGATGTACCGAAGCATAAGAGAGGAGATACCAATCCTACCTTCACAAACTGGGCAGCACTCCCCAGGGACTTTAACAGGATTTAGACAGCTCTGCCCGCAGGCCGTTGCAACGCAGTGCGGATCTCCATTGATGCACTGGCAGAAAGTACAGTCGTCCTCTCGCCAGCGGTCTCCATGAGCTTGGATCTGACCATTGGCATAGCAGCCAGCAGGGTTATTTACTGGATAAACTGGGTCTGAAATGAGAAATATTGCAAGAGAACAAGAAGTTTTATCTTCCCTTTTACACCTAAACTTTATATATGAATAACTGCAATACTGTGATTTTACATTACCTCGAAAGGGTTAAGCACAGCCACTATCAAACCTTCAAAGAACCACACTGTGGTATGCAGTGATAAAATAAGATAGGTAACAACTTGGATATTTCAATACCAAAATTTACTGCCGAAAAAGTTAAGTCAACTTATACTGAACATTCATAGATTCAGATATTTTTAATTATTTCAACTAAAATTTTGTATGCAACAAGCAGATCTAGAATGAAAAAYATAGCTACAAATGGCTGGGTTATGTTTAAGAGGCTTGATTTTTGGATTTTCTGATTTTGTTCTTCAAAACAAAATGGATCTTAGATCCATTGACCCATTTTTTATACCAACTTAACAAATTCTGAGGGGAACTGAGAACACCTCAATGAACCGCTGGAATGACTCCTGTCAGCATCACACCACTATTTCATAGATGAGACCTCTGGCACATTTTCTGCTGGAACAAGGAGTCTGCCTTAAGCTACATCTCATCCCAGTTTTGGAGATATACTAGTTTCCTGGACAGATTATCTGGCTCAGTTTTCAATTTCATTTCAGTTGGAGCTTTTTACCCTTAAAAGCTACAAGGCCCATTTACCTGCTAGCAATAAGACTTAGGTATTTACATAACAGAATTTTGGGGGATATACTTTACATCAGATTTCTCCTCAGATTTCTCACGCAAATAAATAATGTGACTCTGTATAGGTTAATCCATGACTTGAAATAAAAGCAGCTTTTACCCTTCAGAAAGAACATGTTTTATGCTTCAGAAATGCAGTAAGAGACACTGATATTAATAGTAAAAATATATGCATTATGTGAATGTATGCAACTGATCATGGTGGCTAATAAAAAGATAACTGTTAGACTTAAAAATTAAATATCGGAGAACATACAGTAATCATGTCAAGTTTTCAAAGAAAGCAATAATACAAGTTACATATTAAAGCAAATTCAATATATTAAAAACAAACACAACTAAAAGCATTGTTTTTAGCAGGCATCAGATAGCAGACATCAAATAAGCACAAGTCATCTACCCATAAGTCAATTTTCAGAAAGTGTTAGGTTTGAAGGATTTGGGCGAAAAGAGATGTCCTATTTAAAGGAGGGGGAAAAAAAAAAAAAAGAGGGGTGTCTGAAGTTTCATCAATCCCATTTGGAAGGAAGGCAATCCGTGTTAACTGTAGATAAAACCAGTAGCACTGCTAATAGCTGTTGTCTTATTATAAGCCATTGTATCAAGTTTATGACACTATCAAACTCTGAACATTCGGAGTGAAACTACGCACAACTTCTACCTGGCATTCGCTCCCATCCTGAATATTTTAGTGATAGTCCCAATTTTAGCAAAATGAGTTAAGCCAACATAAAAACCAGGTGTTTGGGAAAATAAGACATTTAAAAATTAAGATGTCTCCTAATCTTTTAACTTAGCACTGTTTTTGTTTTAGGATTACCTTGCATCTGTAATTAACTATTTTGACCTAGCCCAAAATCAAATCATACACAAACAAATGAAGTGAATTTTATCATTCAACTCAGGTATGGGATTCTGACTGACACAGGAATACAGAGAAAGTACAGAAAAGCCATACAAGACTCGTGTTATTTGCAATAGTCTTTTGTGTCAGTCCAAGCACAAAGTTCCTGGTACACTTAAAAGGTCAGTAGTATTTAAAGCTATAAATTGAGCCCAGCAAATTACATTTCCTGATGCTGAGGAATCCTACAGGACTTAGAGAAAGAATTCTTCCTGGAGCTAAGGCAAGAAGGGCTTGTACTACACAATGCACAGGAAATTTACTATTTGCCATTTTAAAATTATGGCAGAAAAGAAGAAAGCATTGTATTTCCTTTTATTTCTATCATCAAGAAAACATTAGTAGGAAAAAATTAATCACCTTATAAAATAATCAAATAGAAAGAGAATAGGTAGAAAAAAATGCCGCCTCTTCACCAAGAAAAGCATGAATGGGTGGGCTGTTAAGTATACATTCTGCCCATTTAAAAACTTACCTTGTCAATCTGGGTGTCACTTAACATAACTCAGGTCATTAAGAAAGGGATCAGAGCTTTCTTTTTTCTTTTAAAATGTTTAAAGGAACCAGGAAAATAAATAACATATATCTTACTATCCAATCATTCAGAAGTGAGAAACCAGATTTCCTTGATCACAGAATCATAGAATAGTTTGGGTTGGAAGGGACCTTTAAAGGTCATCTAGTCCAACGCCCCCTTCAATGAAATCTTCAACTATATCAAGTTGCTCAGAGCCCCGTCCAGCCTGACCTTGAATGTTTCCCGGGATGGGGCATCTACCACCTCTCTGGGCAACCTGTGCCAGCGTTTCATCACCCTCAGTGTAAAAAATGTCTTCCTTCTATCTAGTCTAAATCTACCCTCTTTTCGTTTAAAACCATTCCCCCTTGTCCTGTCACAACAGGCCCTGCTAAAAAGTTTGTCCCCATCTTTCTGATAAGCCCCCTTTAAGTACTGATAGGCCACAATAAGGTCTCCCCGAAGCCTTCTCTTCTCCAGGCTGAACAACCCCAACTCTCTCAGCCTTTCTTCMKMGGAGAGGYRTTCCMTSCCHCTSAYCATTTTYGTGGCCCTCCTCTGGACCCGCTCCAACAGGTCCATGTCTTTCCTGCGCTGAGGGCCCCAGAGCTGGACGCAGCACTGCAGGTGGGGTCTCACCAGAGCAGAGCAGAGGGGCAGAATCACCTCCCTCGACCTGCTGGCTTGATTTAGTGTTGCAAGCCCTATCAGAAAAGCCTGCAACAGAAACAAACAAGTCAAACAGCGCTGGATGATTTGATAAAAGACTCTGTAACTTGGCATCTCTGTCAGCTAAGCAGAAATTAAAATCACAGCCATTACTTGAAAAAGAAGATTGTACTCAATTATAAGTCACTATGCATTTTGTTCTACCTACTAAGGACCTGTCTTAAGAAGAAATTCCCACTGCAGGCCTAATACACACCAACTCAAACCCAAAATGAAATGTTAACAGGTTTTCTTGATAGTCTGATTCAAAGGTTGCAAAAATGGAAAAATCAACTTTTAACACTGTATGATGATATGGCAAACAATTTATTGATAAATCATAAGTATTTAAATCACCGAAGAGGATGAAGGATATATCTAGAACTGTAATTCAATGTAGAAAATCAGCATCCACATCCAAGTACGACAGAGCTGATATAGAGAGCCCAGATATAGCTGATATACAGATACATTGTTTATGTATCTATATACATTGTCATAATGATTTCATAATGCCAAATCTCAGCGTATTCACATATGTAAAAAAATAGTAATTATAGGGAAAAAGAATGGATTTCACATATTCTATAAAGTCAGCAGCTCATACAGCAATTACTTCAGGAGTGGATCTGCACTTCCTCAGGAAGGGTTCCAACTCATCAGACATGCCTTCTCTAAACTTTTTCAATCTGTCATTAAATGATGGTATAGCACACTGAATCTTCCCCCTCCCCCCAGCTTGAAGGCTCTTAAAAACATAGGCACAACTGTACCAGGGATGACCAAAAAGTTTAGCATCCTGTCTCCAGCTATAGTCAACAGTGAATGTCTAGACCAGATCTTAAACTCAGGGCAAACATGGACTTGTATCTCTTTAGAATACTTAAGCCTACAGCATTTGTATTTCAACTTCTCTTCAACATGTGAACACCATGTATCACCCTATCTGATACGAACTGATACACCAAAATCTATAGAAATACAAATAGTCCTTAAAGAATGACTTCCTACTTCTTACCTTACCCACCCTGATATTTCATTATCCAGATTTTGTGGGGGTTTTTTTGTTTGTTTGTTTTTAATCTCTGAAGCAGTTTTCATTAGTCTGTAACAAAACAAGCCACCAAAACAGTATCCTTCACTAGATCCTGTGCTGATTGAGAAGGTCCAACTCTTAACAGCTGCCTCTTTTAGACTTATTTTTACTAGTTTTTTAACTTTCATAATTCTCTGTTTGGAATGAAGCACAACTATAATGGACCATTTGCCTTATTTGCTCCTGCAAGGAACTACAGGAATACTGAAATTAAGTACACTACAAAGAGTCTGAAAGTGACATTAATAATTAGATTCCTCTCCTCTTAGGAGGAGATTTGAGATTTCCAGCTTATTTTGCTTATTGGGAAGTCATTCCTAAGTTCACACTTAAACACAGGGACCAGGAGCGCTTCACAGGCCTTTGTCTATGTTGTGGCCATAACCTGACCCCCACTGGGGCAAGACCCAAGCGCAGAGCGCCAGCCCCACCTCCCTCCGCTGGAATCCTGGCTGTATTCTGGCAGAAGATGAGTCAAATATTCTTCTAGTGTAAGCAAGAGGGTGAACATGAAATTTCCCACAGAATCCTTTGCAGGAGGACTGCAGGCCTAGCAACCAGAGGAAAAGGCTGTCAAACAAGGCAAAGGAGGAAGAGAGAAACATTGAAGTCAGATTACTGCCCCGTTTCTTTGCCATAATTGTAGAGAAGAGAAGGTGTATACATTGCTCTAGCTGAACAGAACAAGACTGGAAGAAACAGGCTACAAAGCAATGGAAATGTGTTTTAGAGCCACCACTGCTGCTTCGGAGAAGCCTACGTACCTCATGCAGAAATTAGGGACAGTTTCCAATGTCTTTTGGGAAGAAGGCCCCCAAAACAGTACTGCACACTTGACCATGTCTGAGGAAGTTCTGATGCAGAAGGGAAAGGAAACCCAAACAACTTTATATAAAAAGGGCAGAGTGTCAACACCAGAGAAGTGTTGCAAAAAACAAGACAGCACACTCAGACACAGCAAAAATGTAGAAATAAACCGAATTAAGGAGGAATCTGCAAACTTTAGAACAACAAAATAAAATACTTGTTTGCTCATTTGCATTGAAAAAACAAATTAAAAAAAAAGCAGCAGAATTAATACGCAAACAGGATTAAAAAGATATTGTACCTTCACACACCGGGCAGCACTCTCCTTCTGGCACATAGTACCTGTCGCAGTGTAGCTCACCACACTGGGCAGAGAAACAAATAGAGACTCCACCTTGGCATCGACAGAAACGACAAGCATCCATTCGAAACATGTCTCCATCATAATATTCCATGCTGTTAAATATGCAAGTTGGCTTCACTTCTGAAAAAAGAATAATGTATTTTACAGTTATTGATAAATGGAAAATAGTTAAATTCATTGACAAAAACAGATATAAAGAGGCAGCTGATTTTTCTTTCATTTTTTAAACTCAAATACAATTAATTTTTTTTTAAGAACATGGTATATTTTACTGTCTATTTCAACAATGGAAGAAAATAAAGTGCTATTCAAAATTACTTTCAAAGCAATTATTTACAGTTAGAAGTCTCCATGTTAAAAACTAAAATACTGAGGCAAGGTTAAGGCACTGGTCTTTCTTCATAGGTGTTAAATATTTCTCATTCTAGATGAGCCAGAAGCTACTTCAAATTTCAGCACGTGAAGCAATCGATTTTTCCGTTTTAAGAAGAGAGTTTCTGACGTTTAAGCGTAATCTTCCTTTCTGCAGGACTCGGTACACAGGTGGATAAATTGCACTAAAGCTGTCAAATCCATAGGGATATGTTTAAAAAAACCCAACAAACTTATTTCGTGACTGCATGATCTGTTATGCAGAACTGAATACATCTCAGTTCAAGTAATCTGGAGCTGTACTAGTCGGTTCACATCCATACTCCCCACAGAAAACAACCTGAATTGTAATAAATATTTATGTTGATCATGTCAGTGTTTCAAAAACACGACGAGACTATTTCTTGTATGCCTCCATCTACAGCAGAGCCCTAATGGGTAATTAAATCCAAACTTCGTGGGAAACTAAAAGCCTCTGAAAATTCTTAAGTATTTTGGGAAGGACATTGCCTATCTATTTTGTTAGCATTTAAAAAAAAGAAAAAAGATGCTAACTAAAACAACAAAAAAGTTTGCAGATTTAACCACCTTTTTTTAATTATTTTTTTTTTTTTTTTATACCAGGAGGTTTGGTTCTAGATTACGAAGCAGATCCACACATCATGAATACATCATAAGGTCTCCTTAGGGCTTTTGACCTTGCAGTTACCCCACACATACGAACTTCCCTCCACGTCCACCACCTATTGCCAGCAGAGCGTATTCTGTTCCACCAGCCTGACACACACACAACACTCTGCAGCTCCACAGCCCAGGGCTGAATCATTGTGACTCAAGACACTGCAGAGGAAATACTCCAAATTTATGTTCAACTATAATACATCACATTAGTCATGAGGAAATCATGACTTCACAGTTTCATCATTACATTACTCAATGACTTAAGTCTCCTCCCTCTTCCCTACTTCAGAATAAACTTTTTGGCCTTCTGTGACACTAGCCCAAGATACCCAAAAACCGCTACCTGAAGTACAACAGTATCTAGTAAACAGATGTATTTTTTCAGAAGCAATGAATCTAGCAGTCTCAAAAGCCAACGGTTTCTGCAAACAGAAACCTATTTGTTTCAGCAACCAATTCAAAATTAAAAACATTACCAAACTGTAGATAAAACCATCACATTTCATTACATCCGAACTAAACATAGCAAAGGAAAGAAAGGACAATTGCCTATGTTGCTGATTTCTGTAGAACACACAGAAAATACTATTTATTTACTTACATGTGTAATGCCTGGCTACATAGGGCTGAAAACTGTGTCCACTTTGTGGTCAGGTGATTTTTCTTTTTTGGTTAGTGCTCAATCTCACATGGGAGATGAAAAATATTTAAAGGAAAATTCAAGATTTGCAGATTCCTTTCCATCCACCCCTATCCTTTTACTTTTGGGGGCTAAAAACTTTTCATCTGAGTTACTACTGACAATGATACAGGTTTTCTTTAAAACTCTAAAGCATTTCAGAGACTCTAGTATTTCTTTCCACATACACTTATATTGAGCTCCAGCCGCGAGTCATTTAATATGATTGTAAAGCATTAGAGTTGAGACTTGGAAGTATCCTGAGCAATGTTTGATTTTTATACGCCTGTTCTGTCTTCAAGGCATAATGTAGAAAGCAGCATTAAAAAAAAAAAAAAAAAAAAAAAAAAAAAAAAAGAGTAAGAGGAGGAAATACCACTGTGTCCAGGAAAACAGCTATGACCTCATTAGAAAGCAATTCACATAAACAAACACTTGAGAAATATTTCAAGTTTATGTAGCTCAAGCTGTTAGTCTAAAAACTTCTCAAAAAGGAAAAAGTGCCAACACAACTCAAAAGGCCTTTAATCCATTTGCTTCTGACTTTACTGTTTTGATTTCTGCTTTCCAGATTTTTACTGATTCCCCCCCCCCCCCAAACAGTAGATCTGAATTCCTGCCTAGTTAAAAGTAGAAACATCATCTTCCATGAATTATCATTCATTTTTTGAAGTGTCCAAACAAGACCAAGCAAGGAACTGTAAATCCTGAAAGGAAACAGTATGTTTTATTCCTACAATGAAAACCACCATAGAATTTCACTATATGTGTATTTTTACTGTCCAGATTTATGGTAGTGTATACATTCATACTAAACTATTGACCTAAGCCTATACATCCAGCTATGAGACAAGGATTACTTTTGTTAGAACCATATGTAAGACTGCAGTCTTAAGACTCAGTCAAGCCAAAACAAGCACTAAACGGAGAACTCTAGCTTTAGATACTCATAAAGTGGAAGCCTAATGAAAGAGTGAGCACCACGCCATGGAATTGTAATGATGCATTTCCTCCAACACGATATGCTGGAAGATCCTCTCACTTCTCTCTTTTTTTTATAAAAGTGCTAATTTTATTGCCTTACTGATCTACATATAGCAGCCACAAAGGAGTGAAAGAACATAAAGCTAACACTAAATAAATGCATCTTTTCCTAAAGGCCAGTAACCATGAGTTCATTATTCTGCCAACAGAGAACACTACAGGTAGAATTCTTCAAGTACCGAAGCTTCGCTGCGTGACAAAGTAATTTAAATTGACTGAACTTCATAGCACAAAGCGCTTAAACGTATCCGAAACACCAAATCCCTTTTCAGCTGCGGACTACCACAATGAAACAGTGGGCATGAGACAGACAGCCAGGCCACGGATTCATGAACATGAATTCATTATCTGTCAGCTATCAGATAACCCTGTAATACAAGACTGATGCAGGCCAAGCACAGACGGACAACTGCCCATCTGTGAAAGGAGCCAGGTCAGAGCGGACGGTACCCAGAACGACACCGAGTTTATACTGGCTGTGGAAGGACAGATGATATCACAGCTCTGCTCCTATATAAAGTTAAGCATGACTAAGAGTGGACTTGATTTGGCATTAGAGTTCCTGCCACAGAGTTAAATGAGAAATAGTTCTGGCACAAATTTAGCTCTACAGATCTCACAGCCACAGCCTTTTTGTTCTGGGAGTGAGAGCCCTAAAAGTCAGCGTTGCAGCGAACCACACAGCCTCACACCACAGAGACACAACCCGCGCTTATTTCTTAAGACCTTTCTCTCCAGTCTGAACTGCAAACAGACACAATCTGTTTTATCAAATCAGTTTTCTAAAGTATTTTACCTTAAACTTTTAAATCTAATTAAACACAGTTCTATTGGCTGAACTAGCCCAAAATAAAACTTCTGTTATTGAGATTTCTGTAGTTCCCCAATACTTGTGGTTTTCTTTGATTAGAGTCACAGAACAGCTCAAACACATGCAAGTTTGGCAATCCATCCCTTGTGAGGCAGCAATTCTGCACACGGTTATGTCGAGCACATGAGATGCTTCAGGCATCAGCTGTCTGTGGGCAAGTTTGGGCATTTTCTTTTGTATTATCAAAAATTCCATCCCTCCCGAAGTGGAAGCGAGATTCAAAACAATTTTCTGTTGTTTAAAAGATTAAAAGGTTCATGATTCCAGCACTTCGGATGTTCCTTCAGCATACAGAAGGATTTGTACCAGACTCTTGGAAGGAACTGGGGCAAGTGCTGTGAACTTTCAATTAAATGAAAGGGACGGAAACTGATAAACTTGAATCCGTATAAACAAAATACAGAAAAGCTTTCCGTTTTTCAAAAGCTGCGCTGATACGGAGTTTAAAAAAAAGGAGGATACATTTCATTGGAATTAGCCCATAACAATGTTAAAGGACAACACACTGTATGCTTTTGCTTCCTTGCAAATATATAAAAACAAGCTAGGTAGAAAAAAAATATCTGGGTTCTTACTCTTCAGGTTGTACTACTTAGTGCAGTGTATTCCTTAGTAACACAATTGCAGGACCATTCTGAAAGTCCTTTGGTCCTGCATCTTCTATAAAGGTCATCCAGAAACAGAGAGATCCGAATTAAAACAAACTTGTAACTTTTATTTGTAAATCAATGCAATTATTTATGCATGTGTTTATACAATTATTTTTACATGCTTGCATAGCTTAAAGGCAAGAAGCATTTTGTGGCACCTGTGGTCTGTAAATGATATTAAGAGATACTGGGGACGCTGAGGAAAATCAAATTCAGCAATTCACCTTTAAAACAAAATGGAAATAATCAGATTGTTATGGTAAGGTTTCTAGCAGAGAAAGTCCGTATCATCACATCAGAAACCACTTTTATATCCAGCTGCCACAATCAATATACAGTGCTGACTTTCAACAACAGTCTTAACATTTTCCGTCCACCTCATCAGCAGATCCCAATCCAGCAATCTTTAGGCAGCTTCAGAAGACAGCTCTTGTATAGGTTGATATAYGTGTCTTTTTTTACCCACAGTAGACAAGACTGCAAGGTGCTCCCCATAGAGACAGAAGACTTATTTCCAAGTCACTATATCGGGTGGAGTTTGCATCATGGAAAAGAGCAGGGAAAGATCCCCCAACAGAATCAGCTCTACCTAATACATCTCCAGCTTAATCTTTTCTTTAAAACCACTGGTAGTGGAGAAACTGCAACCTGCCTCTTAAACAATTCCACAGTTTTAACTACTGTAACTGAGCTCAAATCACAGCAAGGGTAATACAGGTTAGACAGTTACAGCAAACAAACAGAAAGGAAGTTTCCCAAGTTTCATTATTTCTCCCATCTTTAAGGTATATGTCCTACTGTTTTCCTACTGTCCTTCCTCCAGTGTGCAAATCTGTTACTAAGAGGACTCATCCTGGGTGCCCCTGCCTCCGTCCTCTTTTACAGATAAAATGCACACATTTCTTTCAATTTTCATTTTTCTTCATCAGGTCATGCTTTTCAGTGTTTGATTGTTTCTGTGGCTTTCTTTTAGGCTATTCCCCTTTTGTCTATACCTTCTTCTGGAAATTAAGCACTGCTACTTTTTAACATCCTGCAGTAGGTTACAGCCCTACCACAGAAAACCACCAGGACACCCAAAGAAGGAGCTGGGGCCACCGAGGACCATGGCTGTGCTCTAAAACCCCCAAACAGTGACAGATTCTCTCAATAAAGTCGCCAAGCAATTCTTGGAAGCGAGCCATGTTCTTCATAACAGAGGAAGATGTTTAAATCCCAGTAGTCTGTCAGTTTATCACAGGAGAAAATACACGTTGTGATCAGTTTAGCCCTAGGCATGTTACCAGGACATAGGCAGCTGAAACAATCTCAGCACCACTAAAAGGTACTGGCATAGCCCATCATTCATTGCCGGTACATCTGTGACAAGCCTCCAGTGCATGAGAAAAGTTAAAAATTGCAGGAAAAAAGAATCCCCAAACCTGTAACACAAGGCTGTGGTTTGGTGTTATAACAGGTCTAACCATTTCTTCCATGCTTTGAGAAAAATATTTTATTCTAACCTTGCCCTCCAAAGTGTTGGCAACCGTGTCCAAGTTTAAGCATCTAGAAATATCTGAGAGTCAGAACAGTACTCATTGATGCTCCCTTTAGAAACAGGCGATTCTTATTTCACTTTAGAAATTGTGGAATCACCTTTATCTTTTTCCGCACCATGAGCTTAATAATGGAACTGCAATTGCTGTGAGGAAGTAGGTGCATCAACAGGTGACAAGAAGTGTGATTAAAGAGGGATTTTAATCTCTCCTCCAATGCTGTACCACTGTATAGAGATGTAAGCATGAAGAAAGCCAGGAGGCACAGAGAAAAGAGAAATGGCTCATTTGTGTCAGTGATATCTTCTCAAATGAGGGGAAAAAAATTAGAGAAGCAGTTCTAAAACACAGGTTATGTGTCACATCAAGTGAATGAGCAGTATAGAAAGGGTCACAGTCTTTTAAGTCCCAGGGGAAGATGTCATCTTTTCTTCCCTGGATCAATGCCAGTTCTTTTCCTGCATGCATCAGGTAGTCCCGTTCTCAATGCACAGGGCAACAGAAGTCCACACCTCACCTCCGGCGCAAGGGGACCTGAAGTAGGGCTCCAGAGCCACTCCTGGCAAGGCTGGACTCTCAAACGACAGCTCATACGTGGCTGTGGCAGAAAGCAGCCTGGTCCCCCTGACCTTGGACCACATGGACACATTAATGAGGACCGCTCCCACACATGCAATTTACCGTCTTTCATAAAGCAATCAGAGACCCTTTTAAAGTAGCAGTTGCATTCAAGTAAACTTACTGAGAAGTGGAAGCTCTGACTGACAGAAGGAAGCAGCTGCAGGATGCTTGGTAATTGCGCTCGCAAATTTCTAAGGCACAGCTCGCAGTCAGCATGTGCTTTAGCGCAACTTACATCCAAGAGACCTATGCACCAATACCTAATTAGAGAACAGGCAAGTTTGGATACTCTCTTGTTTCCAAACACTTCCACTCTTGCTGCACATGCAGCTTTCAATCTCTTCAGATTCACTTGTTGATGCTTGTGATTTAATGCTGAATCATTTTTTTTCCTTACAAGCTCTCCCATGAGAAAAGGCAGCACACCAGGATTAGTAGACAAAAAATCCTGGTGAGTAATATGTTTTGGGTGGATCAGAAGAAACCTTGAATTAACTTCTGTAAAATGCAGAATGTTGGGAAGGACTTCATCTTGGGAATCTCTTGCTCAATTTTCCCCAAATTTATATCACATACTAYCTAGTATTCTCTAGACGGAAAGCAGATTTCAGGTAAGTGCAAGTAGGGTAACTTCACGGCAACTGGAATAATCTACCTTAAACAACACAATATAGACCCTCACTGAAACTTGCCGTCTCTTACAATGCACTGGAACCATACAATAGGCACAACCTCATTTTCAGTTTCATATATTAAGATGAAATTATTTGCTATAGATTTCCCATGTTGGCTTATTGTCTTTGTATCTACCTCAACATTTCAGGAACAAGCGCATTTGACTATGGATGTAGCTCTTTCCTGAAAACTTCACTACTGAACACCACTATACTAACCTCTGATTCCCATATACAACAAGCAGTGATGTATATAGCTATATCAGCTATACTTCTAGTTATACTATTTTATGGCAGCCAGAGATTTAAATTTAGCAAATCACGCTTCTCTGTCTCTTTCAGGCTAAAATTCTGTTAGATGCACAACCTGGGGCTTGCCCCAAGGGTCATTAAGAAAGTAAGATTAGAAGAAACAGCCAGCCATCTTCTAAGCAAAGACGACTGACAAAATCCTATCACCATTGCTTTGTAAATCAGTGTTTACCAACAGTTCCAGAGAGTTGCAAGATTTAATTTACATTTTAAACAGTAAAAACCTTTCTTCTGACAAGGAAAAAGGAGCAAGAAACAACAAAGTTGCGGCCATCACTGTTGTCTGAGCTATCATTTTGACATCCAAAGACCAGGCAGGGTATGCTCTGGGATGGCCCAAATACTCATACTGGATAAATTATGACAGAGGAACTTCATTGAGTCAAAAGAGAACTTTGGTTTGATCCCTACCACCATTTAAACAATACAGAATGATTTTATTTACAAAGATGCTTTCCTTCAAAATAAAGGTATCAATATATGCTTTAAAATCGATCTTTTTAATTGACTGACCTTTGGGACAAGAACCACATTCTAATGACAGTAATACTCGTACATTAATTGTAATGATGAATTCTTTTAGCCACAGTGGTGCTTTAAAAAGCACAAATTTATGTCTCCAGTTAGTATAACCGTTTTATGTAAAATACTCCAATCTCTGCATAGATTCATGATGATTAAAACGTCACACAACTATCAGGAGTATCAGCTCTCTGTAATATATTTTTTCTTGTCACCAATGATAAAGTTGTTCTCAGTACTTTCTAAATTTTTTCCTGTAAAAAAAAATTCAAAAAGAAGCTCAACCTATACAAAGATTGAACAGCCACAGACAGTAGGTACTGAACAAGCTCCAATTAAATTGAAATATCAGGACCATTTCCAAGTAGGAGTAAACATTATTTTGGCAATGTTGATAAAAATATATAACAAACTATGAGAACAGCAGACTACATATGATGGGAAGATTAAGGACACACCCAACATAAATCTGAAGCACGAAAATAATGATTAGCATATTGACTTACTGCTGTATTTATAATCAAACAGGAACAACAACTCCATGATCTGCGAAGAGTGACTACTGTAGAAGTTTCTCTCACCACAGATTAATATGCTTTTCTAAGACAGATTAACCAAAAGCTATTTGAGACAGTGTGTACTTGTAACAGAGATAACCACACAAAATCTACAGATATATCATAGAGCTTCCAAACCAGTTTTACATTAAATCCAGGACAAACGTTTGTGAAAGAATGACTGAGCTGTCCCAAAAATGCTGACAAACAACAAAGAGAACACACTGCAGTCTCTACACGACATGTACTTTGCTGCCCTTATTCATTAACTACCCCCTCAACATGGGCCAATGCTGCTCTGCAACAAGAGCAGACCTCTTCCCTACACAGTAAAGGCAGCCTCCCATATGCCCTCTGAACATGCAACTCTGCATCTATCACATTAGCACATACTTGCAATAGGTATTACAGAAGGCTGGCCTGCTTTAACACTCTGCACATCATTAGGGTTACCTAAATACACAATTTAGTTACCCACAATTCACAAACTAGATTTTTTTGCAGTCTAGTTACACTTATTCGTAATGGATGCCTTTATTTTAAGGTAACTTAGATGATCAGTATTATTCCTGACAGCTTCCCTCCCTCCCCCCGATTATTTAATTCTAACATTAAATAGATGTTATAACAGCAGGAGAACTATACTAATGTGACTGTGCACATGTCTTTTTTATTCCATCCTCTTGCCTGTTTTCAGAGGCTTGCAAACACAGAAGTAACTAATGGAACTCATTGGTAACACTGATTACACAGCTTCCCCACTTACCATCTATAAACCCATTAATTTGCGTTTGATTAAAACACACCATCTAAGCCATCTAATCCTAATTGGAAAGGATGAAGATAAGGAATTCAGCATCTTCCTGGCAGTTTGTGCCAACAGCTAACCACCCCCACTGCTGAGAACAGCATGTCCTAGATCTTACAGATTTGGCTCTTGTTACTTTGATGGCATTTTTTTTTAATGAAGTAAAGAAATTGATCTAAACCTATCACTGTAAGATATTTCCTCCATCTGTCACTGATATCAACTACATCTCTTCTGCACTTGTCAGTATTTCAAGACCCTTCTAAAAACCAGAACTGAATATTACATTCAATTATCAGTCTCACGAACAACATTCCCCCTCTCCTCTTTATTTTAAACTACAGAAGTAATGGTAGGGATTATATACATATTTTTTTTTTACCAGTTTGTCATTGCACTAGACATTTATCTAGTAAGTTCTTGTCAGAATTAGATTTCTAGGAATTTAGAGGTTTTAGATGTGTGGCTTGCAAGATTTGTCCCTGACACAAGAACCACCTAACCATCCTAAAATGCACTTGAAAAACCTAATTATAAAGCAACGCAGATCAAGTTCCATGACTATTCCATCCTCTTTAGAAATGATCTGCCACACAATCCAACCCTTACATTCAGAACTCCTTGTGAGTAGTTTCACAGTTACTCCCAGCTTGTTGATAAAAATATTTATCATCTTCAGGCTTATAACTATTTCCTCTTTCCAAAACGAAGCATCATTAATAATTGCACCTGGAAGTTTCTCACTTCTAAATACACTTAAAGTACTTTCAAATCACATCACACAGCATGATTTTTTAAAATCTGATTGTAGCATTAAGTAGCTTAAAGACAAATGCCTTTTTTTTAAAAAAAAAMCAAACCACAAGTATTTAACTTTTCTGACCAGGTTTCTCAGAATTTTATTTTATTTTTTTTTACAGAGGAACTTATTAAAAAACTAATTTTCATACTTGCCTGTAATATTTTAATACTGATGTTTTAAGGACATAAATAAGACAGAATATTATCTTTTCCTACAAACCTTCGTTTTCCTCCAATCTGGCCTTTCTGCTTCCCTCTCTGGCATCAACTTCCCTTCAAAAACTGCTATTTTTTTCTTCCAATTTACTCTGTCTTCATAGGCTACTAAGGTGAAGATTAGGAATGGGAAAGCCTGAGGGGCAAGAAGAAATCCTGACCCAAAAGCAGGTTGAACCTTTGGAGTGAGTTACAGTGAGCAATAAGGCAATGATGCACAGGGCAACAGCGCTAAGACAGTCCAAATTCACTGTTAACTGAAAAATGAATATAACTCCTCCTTGGAAATAGGATATGAAAATAACTAAGGACAAAAAAAGAAGTAGGCAATTTAAACAGCTCCATCAAACACCTGATATGATGTATACTGCAACAATTTTGATAGCGGTACCCAACAAATGACTTGAGGACTGAAGAGAAACAGGAATATTAGCAAAATGGTTTGTCTCTTTGAGACTGTTTCACACCAGCAAAGACATCGTATTAGAAATTGGCTTTGCGTTTCTTGCTCAAAGTACTAAAGTAAATCCTGAATCAAACATTGCATTGAGGTGTGCCACACAGTTAAATCAAATTCAGAAATGATACTTCAACAGAATGACAAGAATATGAAACAAAGGAAGATGAATATTATCTTAGTAGAACAGGCAGTATATAAACAAAAATTAGGTAAGTTGCATTTAATTCTCCAGTATCTACAATCTCATCCCAAATAGTGAAACAATTAATCTGAAAGCTAAAGAATCTGTGACTCTTCCTGATGCAAATTCTTTTATTCATATGAAAGAATTTAGTTTTTATATATAACGTCCCATTATATGTACTATTTTTGAAGCAGTATTTGAGTATTTAAAATATTACTACATGTAAATATCACAAACATTCTCCTGGGGAAGTGTCTGTCTCTCTATATATGTTTATGTGCATATGCAATGAAGAATGTAAAAGAAAAGCTGTTTCAAACATATGATACATGCACCACTAAACAAGATTAAATATTGCTGAATAAATATTAATTAGTAAATACTGCACCAACATATAACTTTTTATGCTCAGAAATTATCTGAGCATGCAACCCTTCGATAGTATTTTTCCCCTTCTATCTACCAATAGTGAAATATCTCTCTTCCCAACTCACGATGTACACCATATATGCAGTTATATATATATATATATATAGCACAGAGCAGTCCTGAGATATAGTCACTTGCATAACAAATTCAAAGTTTTTAAACATTTTGTAAATATTTACATCAGGAGACAAAGAATGTGAATCAGTCTATTCTTACACTGACTTACAATTTCCAAAGGTTGTACATTTGTGTTAAAAATTACTTTGCAAATGTTTCCTAAAGTGAACCCCATAGTCTAAACAGCATGCTTTTGTTTACAGTACTGCAACAAGCAGTTGCAGTGCTTAGCAAAAATTTCCCTTCTAAAAGGACTCTACTGCGAAGGAGTACCTGAAAAATGTGCAGTGAGGGAGTCTTGTTAAAACTATAATTCCCTGGGTCACAGGGAAAAGTGCTTTAAAAATGAAAGAAACATGACAACTTACAAATGACACAGTTTCCCACTTAAGTATCTTCAGTAGAACTTCCACTTCCCTCTTACTAAATGAACCTCAAAAAAATTACTTCTCTTAGATCTTGACAACATGGTAAAAATAACCAAATGCCCAGCATCTCCCACAGACAGACAAAATTCTCCTCTCCAGATGCAAGAGAAAGCGTCACGTACCATTGACACATTCAAAGACATCACAGCACTTGCCAGGTGTTCCATCTCCACGCGAGACTATCTGGGGAATGGAGCCTGCCTCGCACATGGGGAAACCACATAAACCAGAGAGACACTCGCATCTGAAACCAAAGAACAGTAAGGAAAACCCCATAAATAAATGAAGCCACGTATAAAAGGAAAGAATAAGCAAGAGGAAAACGGAAAGCTAGAGCACAAGTTCCAGTATTAGCATGTTCATATCTTAGAATCACCTTTTATTAACCCAACAACCAAGATAGCTTATCAACCTCAAGGGTTTTTTTAACCATCCAAACTCTTGTTCTGGTCAAGCAAACAAGAAGGTGGTACTGTGCAGCACCAACATTTCTCTAGTGATGTATGTAAAACTGTAGAAAACTGTAGTTCCAGATTATTTGTAAATAATTGTATGCTCCAGACTTACAAAATTAGGTTTCTCCTCCAATTCTCTCTGAAAAATCAAAATTGGTGAAACACGAATAGCAGTAACTGCAGCCATTCATCAGAAGAGTGTTCTCCCATTAGGAAGCCATATTATACCCAGTTTTGTATAGGGAATAATTAAAGAGAAAGGAAGACCATGCAGAATCATTATAACTAAGACAAGTGAAAATAATTGCATGTTCTCTTTTGTTTTTTGATGGTGCTGCCCTCAGTTTGCGGAGGGGAAACCAATTACATAAGATGCCAAATACTGTGGGAGGCTAGGTATATTAGATACTGTGGTTAGTTTTAGAGATTGGATCATTCTAAGAATATTTTCTCTATGTAAGTAGTATTTATTTGCTTATTTAAGAAAACAGCCTAAAGAACTGGAAGACATAAAATGTAGATAAACAATAGTCACATTTGTTTCCAGATTCTTTGCTTTATGATTAACATAATAGTTTAAAAGTCAAACACTTAAGACACTTGGTAAGTTTACATTTAACAGAGTTCTTGCCCCGAACAATGGGCACATTATAGGGAGAAGCAGCAATGATTCAATTAAATGCAAGACAGAATGAACAAAGAGAAATATCATAGCTGAGAAACTTCATGGAATAGCACTTAAATTTTTCAATTGCACATCACAGATTTATTTTGTAAAAAACTTGTASATTAATTTAGCATACTACAAATACACATGAATTTCAAAAGGAAAAGAACTCAGCAGAAGATCCTGTAATTATGAGTTAAAGAAATGAAAATAAGAACTCTACTTGTTAATAACTATTTCAAGTATTCCAAGACAATTCCCACATTAAACTACCCATTAGTAAGAAGAATCATCAACATTTAATGTGTTTGCTTATTTTTTATGCTTAAAAAGCAAGAAGTTTGGTTCTCCTCTGCCATGCATGTCTCCTCAATTGCCCAACAGTCATTTCATCTCAGACCAGGGTTCAATGAATGAGGAAGAGCCACCTCTCAACAGACAGGGTTTTAATCTCTCTCCCTTCAACCTCAGTGTTAGATAATGTTGTCACATTCTCCACTGTAAGGGATTACACAAAAGGAAATTTGCAAGAGAAAAAACAACTAAAGTCAAGGAATCTCACAGAACCTTTATTATACTATCTGAAAAGGATTCTTAAAATATTGCATTACAGCAGAGTGTTACTATAAAGGGATAAATGAGTCCTTGAAAAAACAGTGTTAGTTCTATCACATTTCACAACGTTAAATATGTCAAGATAAAGTGAAAAAATTTAACTCTATGTGCACATATATACTACAGTATAGTGACAGTTTTAAAAGGCATTTCAAGGATTTTTTTGATAATACTGTGCTTACCATAACTGTAATAACCGTAACTAATGAACTAAACCAACAAAAAAGTGAGAGTACAGAAGCCAGAGTTTTATTTATCATACCTTTGCTTTTGACATTTTCTTCTCAACTTATTTGTAAATACAAGAAAGGGGTGAATCTAATTATTTTCCTTACTGTATGCCCTTTGCCTTCAGAGATGCAGAAGGGAAAAAAAGCATTATGGCTTCTACTACATGGGATCAAAAAACCCAAGGGATTTGTGACAGCAGCTTTCCTTTAAGATTACTCTAAACTTAGAATTCTGTACTAGTATCTCATTTTTTGCTACCCCAATGAAAGGAAGATACTTACTGGGGGGGGAAGAAAAAAAGAAAAAAGGAAAAAGACAACCTCTAGCAATCAGCAAAAAAGAATGATTAGGTTTGTACCTGACAGTGCTAATTTGTACTTTAACCCATCTAGCAGACATTGCTGTGGAAGATGCTTTTCCCTTGTGAGAAGAATGAAACACAAAAATAAGTGCCTACATATTATAAAAGAAGAAAGATAAAACTCTTAAAACATATATAACAAAAAAAAGTACAGGCACAATCTGAAAGCAGTATTAAAATAAAAGTACTAGGTTTCACTTCAATCACCCCATATTCAACATCCAGATAACCTCTGGGAAAATAGGTAGATTAAACTTCCTGAAAATTGACATGTCTTTCACAGAGAAAACAGCACACGTGACAGAAATATAGCTGTGGACCTTGATTTTCCAAGTCTCATGAGCTGAAATTACCACTCTTAAGTTTTATTGCCTTCAATAAGCCTTTTCAGACATGCCTGCATCTTCTCTGTTCTTTGCCTCACACTCATTATCACTGATGATTTGAGTTGCAGGAGAATATTAAATGATTGGATTAATAAACTCGTATTTTTCCCCTCTCATTTTCTTCCCAGTCAGCTGCGGGGGGTGGGGGTGGGGGGGACACATGCCAAAACGAAACACAAAACCAAACAACAAAAATTAAGTTATTCAATGTGGTGATTCATAAGGTAGGACAACAAGAAGGGCTGAAAAAGATGTTTAAAAGACTGGTGGGAGCCAATGTTCCTTTCTGCAGAAGAGACTCCCTCTCATTCAGAGTAATCAAAGTTTCGCATACTCATTCACAGTGTAAGCAAACAAAACCCCACGCTCCAAAATTTTATAAATTGACTTCCCATTTGTTAAAAAATAATCCATGCATAAGAGAATGTCAAAGTAGCAAATGGTCTCAGATGGACTTTTAAATAGTCTGCATTCTTTTCAGCCAGCTCTGCTAGGAAAACCTTTGACTATCGTCCCAGCTATTAGCACGGAGAACATTGTTTTGGAGACAGAAGTCTTTCAGGAAGAAACCCAAGGAATTCTGGTAGCYGACCACGGCTGTCGCACTGCCAAAACAACAACATCTGGAAATTCAGAATAAGTGATCCCGTTCTCCATAAGAGAGCAAAATGAGCTTTATAGTACTAGATTTTTCTGAAGTGCCTTTTGGAGCAGAGGGACAGATGGAAGAGAAGTTGTAGTCCCAGCTCTGTGCTCTATCACGGGCAGCTATCCACCTGCAGGGTGTATCTTAGCCTTGGTATTTAGCATTAGGCTTGAAGAAGTTTAGCAGGCCAGATCGTGATAAGTCTGTTGCTAGTGGCCATGGTCCTTCTCAAAGTAATTTCTATAAAATTTAGCAATTCAGACTGCTGATCAATAAGGCACAATGTTGCTTCTGAGCTGCTCCCTCTATAACTGTAACTTGCCTAAGGAAAACAGATACAGTGGAAGTTACTACAAGGAAACTTTCCCAGAGAGAAGACAACTTTATACGTTGCCTTCTCTCTTTACACAGCCCGCAGAGACACCACTACAACATCAAATAGCACGGTGGCATCTAAAAGTTCCAAAATTAAAGGGAGGTCAGTACTTGAGGTACCGAGAAGTTGGCACTCAGGATCTGCACATCTAAGGAAACACGTCTCTCAGGATGTTACACCACAACAGCACTCAAGTCAAGAACATGTCCTTTTAACAAGGAGGAACATACTCCTATAAGAGAGTACAATGTCCCCTAATAAGAGGGCCCAGAAAGAAAAAAAAAAAAAAAAAAAATGAGAATCCAACAGTCAGTCATGCATGAGACTTCATGGAGTGCAGCCTGAAAAGGTGGTGGGATGGCCTGCAAGGAACCAAGAATCCCAAGTAAGAAGTCAGCTGTACTCAAATTTTGAAAACACAGAATCAACCTGATTGGTAAAAGGAATTGTCTCAGGTTCTTCAGGTTAAAAGGAAGTAATAACAAAATAATCCTAGAAATTTCAACAAATGAGCAAGGGAAACTTCAGTATATAAAGAACCAGAAACAGGACCATGTTCGTTAACCAATGCTTTACAGATTAAGGAAGTTAACTGCTTCAGTAATATAAATGGCCTGATTTTTAATTTCAGTTTTTAAGTTCTTCAAAACAGAATTAATTTCATTACTTGTTTCTTTTATGTTTGAGGGGTTTTTGTTGGGGTTTTTTTGTTTGGTTGTTTGGTTGGGTTTTTTTGCTTTTATATCATCATTTTCCTTTTTCCTTTGTGTCACTAAAAGTGCAAAACGGAAAAGGAAGAAGAAGGAAAAAAATAAATCAAACAGAATACTTGTTAATGACAATTTTTATTTAAAATCTAATTATCTTGGTTCATTTACTTCTGTTATTAAACAGATGAAAAGAGAGAAGGCCTTGGTTAGCCTCAGAAAAGCTGTTTTGATGGCAGGATCAAAAGAGTTCTCCAGGCACAAGGCATAATGGCTATGAAAATAAGAACAGGCACCCTGGAAAAAAGATTTAGTACCAGTGAATGGGAAGGTTGCGGCGTGGATGTGTTGAGGAGAGGGATATTTATTTTGAGGATCAAAACAAAATTAAGTCTGAAGCATTGAGACTAGAGAAAAGCATTCCTGAAACATACATCACATTCCTGTGGAGATTTTATCACAGTCCTTTTTTTCCTTGCAGAAATCTAATACAATTTGCATTAACATTATTAGCACTTATGTTACCTAAATGTAGTTGAGAAAACTCCCACAGATCCGTTAATAATATAAAAACTTAAGGATACTGTAAAATAAGGAATTTTCAGAGAGAACTCCCAGCATTATCAAAGCTTGATGAACTAGAGGCAAGAAAGATTAAATGCACACCACACCCCCCCATCATCAAACATAGGGTATAAGAGATGACAATACAGCAAAATGAAATATTAACATCGCAATCTCATGAAATCAGCAAAGGATTATGTCCATGTTACTTACACTTGAAGCCACGACGTGAGTTAAGTAGGCAAGATGAGTTTTAAACTGGTCAAGCTACAGCTTAAGGAATCAACCAAATGCTAGTCTTCGAGAAGATAAACTCCAGTCCTACACAGGAAGTGACACTGCAGGCAAAGACAAAGCCATTGGGACACCTCCACGCAAGAAGTTCAGCTAGAATTTTCCTAAATCTTCAAACATACAGACTGAAGAGTTTTCACCCACAAGTTCAGGGTCATTGTTTTATACATTTTCCATTTTCAGTTTTAAAGATATGATCAAGAATGTCACTAATGAAAATATTCCTTTTTCCTGGAAAGCTTTTAGTATTTTATTTTGGAGATCAATAATAAACCTGTAGAAAGAGATGGCAGAAGAACTGTGGAAGTTGCATATAACACTTATTATCGGACCATTTCCAAATGCTCAGAAGTTTTGCATCACTTGTACGTGAATTAAGTGACTCATATGGAAGTTCTTCCTATTCTAATTCTCCAGGGGGTTTACTTATTGAGAAGTCAAAGCTAGTGTGGTTCCAACTAAGAATTCCTTTCTGAAATTCTGGATATTGTTACAAACAGATATGCAATATAATAGGGCATTTTTCCTTTTTTTTTTTGCTTATGGGAAACATGCTCCTTCCTTTAGGTAGCATTGTCTTGAAAGGTTTTGCAATTCAGTACTTCGCAGGAGTTGGTGGAAGAGCATGGATGTGTATTTTTAGCTTATACAAAACAGCTGCAAAAGGCTGATCTTATAAGAGATCAAGATTCAAGCAAGGACCCATATATTTACAACATCTTACAGCTTCTGCAGAAGATTCACATGCTATTTCTTCTGATTTCCTCTCTTTGTTAGAGGTCTCTGACACTCAGAAGTCAGCCATCAGGCTCCAGAAATGTCTTGTGTTTCAAGAGCTTCTGTTCAAGTTTTATTGAGATGGCTTTAAAAAATAAAAAACAAAACAAAACTTATCTTTTTCTCCTTTGTGAACTTCAGGAAAATATGACTGCTTGCCAAAACAACCCGCACATTGTGAGGCTGGACACCAAGGCAACAATAGCTATCATCATACTGAGAACATCTAGAAATTGCTGAGACAGCTGTGGTAGGGGAGGAAGAAGGGGACTGCCTGAACTTTGAGTTCAGCAATTCATTACATCTCCTGGAAGACCAACATGGAGAAGATGSACATGGAGCATGGGTCACACACTGCCCTTTTATCCTTGCTCTTTGTGGATATTCAGTACAGTGCAGTCTGTAAACAGGACTGAATAACACTTAACAGTCCTGAATGAAGAAAAATGGTATTCCTGGGAAAAATATTTGCTGTTTCCTAACTTTTGAGGATTTCTCTTTAAAGACTAAAATACATTAAAATGCCTAAACACCTACTTCCAGATATGATGGAACTTCACAAAATTGCAGTGTTCTATTTAGCCTTCTCATCAACTGTTAAAATAAACAAAACCCTATTGCAAGCCTGAGCTTGACATGCAATAGGTTCAACTGGCATCAGAGCTTTCCTTAGATACAAAACCCGCCTCTTCAGCAAGCAACAGAGTCTCCAATTCAACACCAAGTGTTACAACATCATGGTACTGGATGGTCAGATGTACTTGAGATGGCGAAGTGGTCTGCTAGAGTTAAACTACAGGGGGAACAACTTGAGCAAGTTGGCCACTGTAGTTAGAAACCAGAGTTTCTAAGATGCTGATGAAAGAACTGCAGGCATAGTAGAGCTTCTGCAGAACCCTTAACATGCTTTTGTTAGACCTTTGGTCCACTGACCCAGGTTACTCAGAAATCAAGCCCTGAACAGAAATCTCAGGAGGATACAGGTGCTTGGATTTGTATTTGGTCTTACCAGTTCCAGATGAACTTTCCTTTAACAAAAACTGGGATCCACAACCACTTTCTCTTGGATACCATTTCTTGAGGATGAGATGGGTGTAGGAGAAGGATCTAAAATTCTAGAACAAATACAAGGGAGACCTCTGTATCAGCAAAACTTGCTTAGGAGAGGTGACTGGTACAGAGGGAAAAGAGAAAAAGTTGCACCTGCCGAAAAATCATGAATGCCCTCTAAAGCGGGATGGGAAAAACAAAGTGGTGAATCCTGTACTGAACACTCAAACAATTAATCATAAAATTAAGATCTTCCAAAGACAGGAAGACCTAAGAAAAGAATCTAGACAAACATGCAAGAATCATGTCGTATTTTGATAAGGAATGATGTAGAAAAGATCTGGCCCAGCCAAGCAGCTAAGAAGAATGAACAGAAAGGGTGTACTCTACCCCTCCTATTGAGCGGGATAGATGCAAAGGTAATCAGGGACTCAGAGGCCACCTCTACAGATGCTATCACAAGGAAAACATTATCCAACTAGCTGTGTGTGGGTACTCTCAAATATAATGCAAATATGATTTGGTAATAGCTTAAAAGAGAACTTACAACTATAGACTTCCCAGTTATGATTCTGGTGGCTGCAATAAAATGAGAAGAAAAGAACTGTGCTGGTTTATGTGTAGCGGCCACTAAGATTCCCTAGACACTGGTGTAACATGAAATACAGAATATTGGCTGGTAGGTCTAATGCCGTGACAGGTTGTGGACACAATAGAGGAGACAATGACAACAGGTCCAAGTGTCATAAAAGGGGATAAAGTACATTAAAAGCAATTGCTTACTGGGCAAAGTAATCTGGAAGGATAACAAAATCATAAATATATTTAAATGACCTCTGAAGAGCAGCATAAACAGCTGCCATAGGACCTCTGTTTCAGTTCCCTAACATGAAAAGACAGTATGGTTGACTTAACTGATGTCTACAAGTTTTCTGAAAAATAAAGGTGAAACTGCTAACAGTGAATTTCTCAAGTGGCACCTATACTGTGCCTAAGACAGCACAAAGTTCTGTTAGAAACAAAAGCCTACAAATAGTAGAACAGGCAATTTCTTTCTTTGGAATCAAAAACAATTCAGTAATGGTTTACAAAATTTAGAGACTCTCTCTAACATAAACCACTACTATTCCTTAACGTCTTTATAACTGCTAAATAAAGCACACTCATGCTAAAAATATTTTAGTTCAGGACAGATGCAAAAGAGTGTTTTCTTAATTTAATAGATTATTCTTTAAGTGAAACATGTTTTTGTAAATTTACTGTTTTTCCTACTATTTCATCTCTTGAAGGTAATTTTACTTGATTAAATATGATAATAAAATCTGGTTTTGTACCGTTCTAAGTTGCATTCAATTTCTATCCAAATATAGCTTAACATAAACCTTGAGTAAATAAATGATTTGCTACTACATCAAGGTATTACTCATTTTCTTGAGCTGTATAAAAATAGAAGTATTTAAGAATTGGAGGGGGAGAGGGGAGCTGGGCTGTTTTCTAAGTAAAGCTTCATGCTTGGGGAAAACAAAATGCACCTATAAATTGCCCCTCCAACAGGAATGAGTAGGTGATTACGATATAAAACAATATTTTACTATACCATCCAGAGAACTAACACTTTTGCTGGTCAAGTACATTTCACTTCTTTATCACACTGCAGGCCAAACTGTGGCATTGCCATTCCCAGCAGCCCCAGATTAAGACATTCTAGCCACATAAAAAGAAAAAACAACAGACTACTCAAACAAGGAAAAAAAGTTCTATGACTAATACATTTAAGAAACTTCTTCAGAAGTTTTCTTCTAAACAATAAACCTATAATCCTACTCCTCCACGCTACTCGAGCCAATTGAGAGTTTTGCATTTGCAGCACCATCCAGCTATCTGTAACTAAGCGATAGCTCACCCCTCAAGCCCAAGTCTTTTGGGCTCCAATCTTGCAAGACTGTAACTGTAAAAAGGTCTTCTTCACTTTTCTGACATATGAAATAGTCATTGTGACTTGTATTCCTGTTTCATTTAGATTTATTAAACAGTTCACTGCTCCTTAACTTTCTGTGTCTCTGTTACTTGTTACCTGCTTCTGTTATGTCTCATTTACATTTGTTTTTTCCCCTCCTGCTCCCACCACAACAACCTTGAAAATGCTTTTTTAAAGCTAAGACTCAGATACAAAATAAACTACTGGAGATTTTGATGGATAAACATGTATCAATTATTTCTGCACTTTTTCTAATCTAGAGCATATTGAGGCTTATCGTGTGAGCTTTTTAAATAAGTATGTCAAGTAAACTTATTATTGGGATATAGTGAACATACTCCTGGATGCTTCTCTCCTCTCAGAAGGATATTATTATATTATCAGCAAAATATTCAAGCCAGCATGTGCATGCTGCAAGAGTTCACCTCAGGAGGTAAAGGACCATGACGCTGACTCATTGGGATTGATTCACTTCCAAAATCCAGGGGAGGAGGGGTTGTGGGAGATGTTTTTCTTCAATGTTAAGTAGTTTGGGGAAGGGGCTACATTTCCATTTGGTAAAAGTAAACCCTGTCAGACGATATTAATTAAAAAGCCCTATTATTTTTTTTAAAAGCTAGAATCCAACACAAGGAAAAGGACTGGTGACTACAGAAGACAGAAATTGAGAAAGAAGGTGTCTGATGGTCAGATTTTTAAGGCAAGCTTAGTATCTTTAAAAGACAAAATCAAGTTTCATAAAACTGTCCCTGTCAAAGCAACATCAGTTGCTTATAGCTGTAATTGCACCCTTTAATCCTTCTCAATTCAATCTTCCATCAGTTTTCCCACTATTTTTCTCAGAACTGATGTCAAGATAACCAGGCTTTAATTACTTAGTTTTTGTTCTTTTTAATATTGGCAGAGTACTAATATTTTTCTGGTTCTCGAGAGTTTTCTCTGCTTATCTGGTTTTATTAAAAGACTGACCAAGAGCAGCTGAAAAAAAGATCTCCATGATAACAGAGCACTGAATGAATATTGAAGTTCCAAGATTTGTAACAGGCAACAGCAGGGAGAATGGAAACTGGAGCAAGGGAAAAGACTATACTTAGAYTACATGAAGAGCAGAGAAGCAGGGGGATAAAACTAGAGCAAGAAGAAACCTAGTAAAGACTAAATTTGCAAATTATTCTAATAAAGAGAACAGCCAGAAAGAAAAAAGATAATCCAAAAATATTTGGTGCAAAGCTATCCAAACATGCCATTTACTCCTTTGTATATAATCCTATGAAAAATGTACAAAACCATGTAAGCAATAAAGATATGAGCCAACACTAATCACTGACATCAGCTCCTCTTGTTACAGTTCATTCTTCATAGATGATAAGAAATTAAACAGATTTTGATAAAGATTTTCACACTTACAAAAAATTCTCAAAGGGATCTGGAAATCTGAAGCAAATTCAATCACAAGAGAAAAATTGGATACATCGGAAGATAACGGACTCTGTACACTTCATATTGATCATCCCTTCATTTAACTTTGTAACAGAAGACGACAAACTTGTATTAACAGAACTGTGATAACATGTTCTCTGTAAGAGCTCTAATACATTTTTATTTGATAAGCTCCCTGGAGAAGAGAGCATCTTTATCAAGACCGGAGACAGACGTATCATTTAGCTTTCCTAACATAACAGCTGGAAATTTAAGGTAAGTGTTTCATGACAGTCTGATGAAAGCTGAAGCAACCAGTAATTTGCTATTAATGCCAAATCAGTAGGCTGTTCTGGTTGCAGTATTGCATTAGAAATCACTGTGGAACTAAATGTAACCTCTGAATGCAAGTATAAGAACTTATAGTATCAGATATTTGTCTACTATTCCCACTTTTCCCCTGGCATTGCTAGAGGAGTTTTCAGTATCATGAATATGCATTCAAGAGCTCACTTATGAAACAAATGCCAACTTAACACCAGACTTAAGGGTCTCTGTTTTCCTAGCGTATTACATACAAGAAACCAGCCAAGAACAAGATGTGGGACAGAACTCAGTCTGGTCCTGCTGTATGCGAAGTTCTCAGCTACTTGTTAACAGTCAGTGACATGCCATCCATCCTTAACCATGATACTCTCCTTGACGCCTCTGCTGTTCTGCTGGTATTAAGCCTTTATTTTAGTGGCAGTAAGTGAAACAAATAATTGTCATTTCTTGAAAAAGTCCATATTCTTAACAAAAGTAGTTTCATGAAGCCTGAAGTGACCTTATGAAACACTATCTCTTTGCTTTTAATGTATTATTCTCAAATCTACATTAAAACATACAGTGCCACTTCTTTTGAACTTAATTCTAATAATTAAAAAGAGATATGATATGGATTCAGGTGATTCTAAACTGAATCACAGTAAATGCAATGTTAATATTTCATAATAAGTTTAGTAAGAAATTCCAGAATTAAGGAAAAACATTCCCTTTTCCCAGTGTACAGTCATTCATCCATAAATCYGCACTTTATTTGACTTTTTCTATAGTTTTGAAATGCAAGCCTCATGTGGGATAGAGGCCCTGGCTTCAAATATAAAGCTCCAATGTTTCCTCAAACCTGAGGAAACACTGAACCTGAATTCAAATGGTTTGACTTTCATGTTCCAAGTAACTGAATTTAGTTTCCCTTTCTGCTCTCTCTCTTTTCATACATATACTTCTCTTCCCTTTAACCTTCATCTAACCTTTCTTTTCTGATTATCCCCATGTCTGGGTTCCTTTATTCGCCCCTTCAAGTAATATCTTTACCTACAGCACATGAATGACAACTATGGCACTGTCTTCTTTAAGAAGCACAGCAGTATATTAAAATCTAAATAGCTAAATACATTTCTAGCAGGCATACATCAGGCAAAGCATCTATACAACCTTATTGCTGCCAGATTCAGCTTTTCTTCTTTCCTTCTCATCTACTCTATTAAAAAGTGCATTATTGCTTTGGTTGAATTAAAGCAATCAAAAAATCTAGCAACCCACATAAGTATATACAGCAACATAGACTGAGCCACAAAATTAAAAATTAATGAAGGAGTATAAGACTCCTCCATTTCAACCTGCCTGCAGACTTAGGACTAGGTTATGCTAATTTTTTTTTTTTTTTTTGCAGTTTTACACATCAAGGAGGACAGAGATATTAAGACAAAAAAAACTCAGAAATCCTGACCTGATCATAAGATTCCAGGAGCAGAGAACTCATCTATCCCAGCTCTGATCCCTTGTTAAACTCCGATACCAGTAATGCACAGCAATCTGATTTCCAAGAGGTTTCAGTGCAATCCACAATTATCTAATAATTCACACACTCTAAGGCTGCTTGTACAATTGGGATCTTTGTGTGCAGGAGATGGGAATACTGGTTTTGTCACTTAAGTACCAGGCACATGTATAAGTACATTTCAGACATCAGTTACAGTTAACACACAGCAAACCAACTGATTTTATTTTTAAATATTATCGAAGAAAGAAAAAGATTCTTTCAAGGACATGTTTGCTCTAGGTGTTTTTTTTAAGATCAGTTCCCATGGGTGCACTAGAAATAGAAAATATTTCCAAATGGTCATTTTGCTTAAGTAAATGAAGTTTTATTTTCTCGGTACTCTACATTCCCTGATAGAAGGAACACTGAAGTTATCATCTACAAAGAATAAAGGGGGTATTTTTAATTCCCTCCACCCAAGCAATAGAAAAATCAAACCACAATTTATATTAGACTGCAGAAAAATAGAACACAATTTTACTTTTGGAAAACAGAAATAATTTGGCCTATTTATCACTTTTTAATTCAGGAAATTGAAACAAATTTGGAAATAAAAATTTACCATTAATCTAAGTTTTCTATTGTGTCAAGGTTTCTGAGTGTTAATCTAAACTAGAAACTTATGAAATTTTAATCTGAGATTGCTTCTTTGACTTTATAAACTATCTTTCCAAATACAGTCCTTAGTAGCATTTTATTCTAGTTGTCTTGAACATGCAGATCTGTACTGGCAGCAATGCCAGTACAATGACTAGTTAAAATCCACAGCCTCCTGTGCAATCCCAACTAGCCAGGTCAGCTCTCAACTAATATGGAATTATCATAATTCCTAAGGAGGTTAATGAGAATAAAGAGAGGATACTGAGAACCCATACCATGTTCTGGTCCAAAATTCAGAAAACAAAAAGAGAAAAGAAAACAACAACTCTGAATTGAAGAACATTTGTAGCATTCACTGAATAAGGATTATAACTATTTTTTAAGTAGCAGACTACTATATGTATTCTACAATTACAAATAAAATTTGTCACGTTTAGAAATATATTTTCAAATTTTAATAGACAGGATTACTGCACTACATGAAGTTCTTCACATCTCTCTTCCTGTCTTAACTTTTGTTTTTTAAAATAGATATATTTTTAACTCTCCATGCAATAAAAGACCCTCATATTTCATGGAAACAACAGTTTCAAAGACGACACCATATTAAATGTGTACCCAAAGGGTACCCAACAGGGAAGATCCCTGATTCATTACACAACCTTTGCCATTTTCTACTTTCTGAATTCTTTGCAAGTTTATCACTCCTTTACAATCTCTGAAGGGACTGAGAATATGGCAATATTGTATGGCGCAAAGACCTTCAGACCAAATAAACCCACTAGTTACATCTACAAGAAATATTTTCTTTTTTGTGTAAAATATTTTCAGTGATGGTACTTTTTGCTTGAATTCATATTTATTGGACCTATTGCTGAATCAGGTTTTGGGAAGTCTGTTGTAAAACCAGAAGCTGAAACAGCGGTGCAGAATTTTGGAACAAAACCAACTCTAAATTGTCTTATTTTTCTGAACTGTGATAAATTATACCTATTTGAACAACAACAAAAGCAAAATGGAAGCAGGCACTTGAAAATCCTGTTTCCCTACAGCTCCAGATAGCCACCGTATTTCAGCTTCTTACAGTGGTCCTCCACATACAAAAAATAGCTTTTTTTCTTGAACTAGGTGAGATTTTCTCTGGCATTTCTGCCATCTCCATCATTTAACTCCTTACCATCTTCAAAGACCTTCAAATGTTTCTCAAAAGAACTTATTTTTGTAAAATTAATTGAATACATTGAAAATCAATCTAGAGGCACAAATCCCTCAAAATAATTTTAGCAAAACTCAGCTTCATGCATTTGCACTGAGAAGAATTTTCTTCTGCTTCAAAAAGATAAGATTTCGTATTTCTGTCAGCCTGATATGCCTTTACGCTCCTTCATGTATCTTTTATTCTGTATTAACGTTTACTGCCACAGAAGTTTGCGTTATTATCCTGTATTTACAGTACTTGAACTGTAGAGAACAAGTTAAAAATACTCAGCCATTAAGACACCAACCTTGTGGGCAGGGTACAGCAGCCATCAGCCGTCAGCCTGACTTGCGTTTCATAGCTATCCAGTGGGCAAACAACTTGTTGAACAGGAGGACATTCGACTGTGCTGCAATCCACACTGAACACTACAGAGGAAGGGGAGAAGAAAATTCCTTTTACTCATGCTTTAGAAGGTTTTTGCAAATTACTTCATCATAGGCAACAAGTTAGGCATCAGCCTTTTAATTTAAGTCAGAAAAATTACCTAATGAATGCATGATTGGTAGGTAACATTATAAAAAGACTTCCATTCTCTTTAAGATTTGCTTTTTTAAATTATTGACTTGGGAAGCAACTGAACTAATATTAGTTAATAAAAAAAATTATAAAAGTGAGACAGTCAACCTTAAACCATCATTATACCTGTGAATAATATTAGTTACTAGAAATATACTAGGTTACTGAGAATATATTTTCCCCACAGCTTTTAAAACAGTAAACAATTCAGTGTTTAGTTTTTTTCCTGATTAAAGGCTGTTTAAAGAGTAAAATACCTGGGTTAAAGGAAATAAAAAAAATATTAAAGATACACTATGGATTTACGCCTGCACATGTAAACTACATTTTTAGGTATTATTCCATCAGGTTGTGTTGTTTAGGTATTTATATATGGTGAAAATGAAATGCAAATTACCAAATCTAGCTGCATTAACAAGATGAAGAATTCTGCATAACTAGTAAGGCTGGCCAATGCTTTTTAGAAAGCAACAAATGCTTAGAAATGCAAAAAAAAAAAAAAAATCAGGCTGAATATACATTTAATCCTATGAGTCATACTCAGGATCCTAAGTTCAAACACATCTTTATCTTATTTGGTCCTAAATCTCCCATGTTAACAAACAATACCAGCTCAGGCATTATCTATTTGTTACCCCTTATCATAATTATACTAAGAAAGTACAGAATAAAACATGTTTCCCTCTTTAAGGAAGTAAGCTACCTATCAACTGAGTAGGCAGGATGAACAGAATGCTATCTGTATAAGTGATATTCAGAATCTGCCTTTTTCCAGTTATTTRGGAAACAGAGCCATCTGCTAAATCAGAGCAACCTGACAAGTTCAAGAAGTCCTCACTCACAAATGCACAAATTTAATTAAAGTCCATTTTGTGGAGCAATGCAGAAAGTTATTAAATTTAAATTGAAAGATTCTAGTTACTCATCTCGACAACAGCAATTATCAAATTAACTTTTATATCTCTTCATAAACATACAAAGATGCCTATTTGTCTTTAAGAGAGGAATACTTTATTTTATAATATATCACTTTAAAAAGCCCTAGAGTTTTATGTTCCATTTTATGAACAAATAACACATTTGAAACAGTTCTTCTGTAAGGAATATACATGTAGTTCCTCCATTAACACAACAGGCATTGAGAATCATGAGCTTGTCAGTAAGGCTCAATGCGACCAATACAATTTGCACGAGTCTGTTGTGCCAAGTAACTACCAACATCCAGTTTCCCAAATTTAAACTAGTAACCCTTCTACCTCCCTGGATTCAAGGCCCCCTCTGCCTCCTCCCCAGGTAAGCAGTCTGAGAAAAAACAGCCAACGAGTTCTACCGACAATCTGCTACTGCACAGCTATTTCTGTGTCCATCCTTCCATATACCAGTAATGACAATGAAAGAAAAAAACCACAAGGAAACTCCCTAGTCATGCCACCAAGGCTCAACTAAGGTGCTCTTTCTCCCTAAACAGTTCAAATTCTTTCCAGTGGTTAAGTACATGGCTCACTAACACTGAAAAGCAGCCCAAACAGTCCTTCTTTATTTAAAAAGTACAAACCTAAGAAAAATTACAAACATACCCCAAATCAAGAGCATTCAAATAGAAAATTCTCATGTGATTAAGTGGCTGTGGTCACTCAGTGGTTCCCTTTTGATTTGAGTTACCCGTTTTTATTTATTTTATACTGATCTCTTACTAGTACCAGAGCGCCCTCCAATTCCTGTAAGGATTAGTAGGATTTGTGAACAAAGGGTATGTACTGAGCTTATCCACCACCCACAGAATTTTATAATCCACACTCATATCCCACCTCAGCTCTCTCTCCAAACTGAGAGACCTTTATTACTACATTATTAGATTAATCATAGAACAGCTGAGGTTGGACTGGACCCCTGGAGGTCATCTGGTCCAACCCCCTTTCCCAAGCCAGGTCACGTAGATCTGGTTGCCCAGGACCATGTCTAGATAGCTTTTGAGTATCTTCAAGGATGGAGACTCCACCACCTCTCTGGGCAACCCATGCCAGCGCTTGGTCACGCTCACACTTCAAAATGTGTTTCCTGACGTTCAGAGGGAACCTCCGCTGTTTCAGTTTGTGCCCACGGCCTCTGGTCCTCCCATTGTGCACCACTGAAGAGCCTGGCTCTGACTTTACCCCCTCCCTTCAGGTATTTACATGCACTGATGAGATCCCCCTGAGCCTTCTCTTCTCCAGGCTGAACAGTCCCAGCTCTCTCTGCCTTTCCTCACAAGAGAGACGAAGAGAGATAAGATATGAAAGACATCTGAAGAAGGAAAAAAAAGTTCCTACTTTTTTTCAGATTTAAATGGGTGTCTCAAACTCGAAAAAGTATTGAGCCAAACTTTGAGATAAGTTGAAAACACTGTAAGGTTATAGAACAGTCTATAATCGGATTCTTCATTACTTAAAAGGATGTACCCCAGATTAGCTGTACTATCGTCCTAAAAAATAAGACTGCAATCATTTGCCACTGAAATACTAGTTTTGTTTTCACATCTTACTTGGATTCCAATAATAAACCATGAACAGGTTTACTATAAGCTGTTGTGATATATTTTATTATAAGCTAAAAAAATTTAAAATCCTGTCTAAAGAAAATTATTTTTGTCTATCCTAGAAACTTTAAGCTTTAAATATATAGTTTGACAAATACATATCTTCAAGAACTCATGAACATGTTGCAATTTCCTATTAGTGAAGATGCATCTGATCAATCTTTGCTTACAGGTCTTCAGGAACTTTCTCATGCACTGAATTTGTATACAGTACCATCTCAGAGTTACTAATTTTTCTATGAGAATGTAGTGGAAACCCTGCCACGGTTGCGGACCCTGACATAGCTGCTGTAATATGCAACCTCCTTTGTAGACTACAAAACCAAAAATCTCTGATCATGAAACTGTTAATACCTAGGGGAAAATAACTTTACAGAGAATATGTTAACACAAGTATACTAAGTTTCACCTTTACGCATTATGCTGGCTTTTCAAAGAACAGAACGTACAGTTCAGGGGCAAGATCTAAATAGCTACCTATGCATCTAAAGGTCCAGGATCAGGGCAGTATTTGCATCTCTGATGCAACACTGTGGCTCACCACAGGAAAGACTTCATATTTTTCCAGAAGTAACAGCTTTCTGAGGGTCCAATACAAAGGTACACAGTCTGCTTCTACAGCGGCTAAGAGGCATCACATAACACCTTTGCTTTCAGTTCAGATACATTTCAACTGGTCCCTCACGAATAATGTAACTATCATTGTCAGATATAGTCATGTTGCACTTTCTGCTCAGGGAGAAGGAGAAAGCAAGCGTGAAAGTATCTCTCCGTGACAATGCATCATCCTTTTTACATGTCTTCACGCTTCAGAACATATTAAACACAACCAGAACAGATGGCGTTCCTCGACTTTCAATGCAGTTGTATCACTGTCTGAAACACTTAACTACCTTATCACAGGTATTTCCTAACATGGACCCCTGCATTTGCTGATTTTTCTTCCCCTCCCTCACCATCATTGTCAACTTATAAGCCATTTCTCCAGCTCCATTTGAAACGTATCTGTAATTCTTCCCTACTCATTTTCTCCAGTCCTTTCCCAATCTCACTTCTTAAGTCCTCTCAACATCAGTTTCTAACAAAGCATTCAATAAAACAACACATGTACTATTTCTGTAAGCAACAGAGAATAAAAAATTATCATATAATTCTATTTCTCTCAATTATGTGTAAAAACTAGATTTTGCTGACCCTTGTCCTTAGTACAAGACTAAAAATTCCTGACCTAATTGTCAATGCAGAAGCTGTATTAGTGTAGAGCACACGCTACTTCCCTGTGCATCATTACACACTTCCTACTAAATTTTGCTGCTGATCTCAAACTTCCCATCAAGCCCTGACTGCACAGAATTCCCCAGAGAAATAAGCCAAACAATAATGTTCTCTTTACAATTGTGTTTAAACCAAGATTTGGTACCAGGAAAAAACCCCCTCCATTTCAATAAGAGTAATGTTCAGGCCATGCAGGGGTGCTGGAGAAGGTAAGTGAATGAGAGCTCTGCCAGAAAGAGTGCTAGAAGAATGACAAATGAGCAGTCTTTTCAACAGAGGTTCTCTCTAGCATGACAGACACTTCCCAATGCTTTCCCAAGGATGTCAGAAACTACGAGGTGACACTCCCCACCTCACGACATACAACCAAAAGTTATCAATAAAGCTAACAAAAGTTAGCAATCATCTGTTAGATAACTACCAAAGTAAACTATTTACCTTTCTTTATTCAGAAGCAGCAGCTAGAGTTCTATCACAACTTCCACAAAATACCTTTTAGCTTAGATTTTAACTCCATCTTTAAATAAACAAACACGATTTTAAAAACATCATTGCTCATACTGTTTTAGCTTCTTAGCAAAAGATGCACATATACACCCACAAATCTTGTTTCAGGTTCTTATTTTTACTCTTCACCCATTATGCAGCTCCATTTGAGACCATTCATTCAAACTACCTTTAAGAAAAAAAAATTATTTTTGAGAATACCTTTTAAGAACTGTAACACTCAGCTTAAAACTAAATTCAGCGCTCATTCAGTAAATTCACTGCTCATGAATGGCCAGTTACACAGAGCTTGTAGGAACTAAGTAGATTGCTTATGGCACCAGACCACTGTTATCTCACCTCTGATCTTAGCAACCACAGCAAAATAAAAGGGACATGACATACTTGTTCTCAGTAGGCACCACAACTGTGGTGAGATGCTTGGAGGAGCAATGAGTAAGAACATTTAAGACAAATTAATCTGGAGGTTAATAGACAGGTACGACTAAGCTACTAAGTTTCTTCACTGCTTGTTTTAACTGAATGTCAATGCCTTTAATCATCGTATTCCTAAAGTAAAAGAGGTAGAAGAGGAAGCAGATCTCAAAATGAAGGATTTTATTTTTATTCTAGCCTTTAGTGTTAAGGAAACACTTCCCGTTTTCCTTTCAGTAACCCAGTTGCCAATCACGGTATGTGAATATACGCAGTTCTCAGCAGAAGGCTCCAAACCCAAATGCCACTGTAAACTGGAGAGCAGTGACATCTTATTTAACGAACAGAAATAAACACAATTTATGCTTTAATTGCACCAACACTTTATATTGGCATAAGGCAGCACTGCTATCATAGGAAGCAGTCCTTCCAGCGTCTGGCAATTTGTTTCCACCAGAAAGCCCTTGCTGGTGCAAAACCCCTATGGAGGCTGGTTAATCAGACACAGAGGTGCAGGAAGAGCACTCTGGTAGCAGCACTCACAGAACTAAAGTTTTTAGGTCTGTGGCAAAGTATGGAAAAGAGTTTTCTGCGTTTGACATGTGAACTCCACAGATACGCTGACACTATTCAGTAAAACTAGTGACATCAGCCCCATAAGGAACTCTGCATTAACACTTACCTACCAGGCCTTATACTGTCCCTTGTCCCATTTTTTCAGCAACATGGCATTAAAAACAGAGCACCGCTAGTTCAGTTCCTCTCCAACTCTTCTTTCCTACAATTCTTCAGGATACCAAGTCAAACTCTGAAGACACAAGGTTTACTACCAGACTTACCATGGGCTGAATAAATATTCCTGCCATGTAAGGGGCATTATCTGACTTCACTTTATGACCACTATTTCAGCAAATCCACACAGATAATTCGCATAGTGTTCATACATACATAAAACCAGTTATATGCTACTACATATACAGTAGTACATGTATATACTCATAGAGAATAAGTGGCATAAAACAGTGCAGGAGAGGCAGGATGGACTAGATTACCTCCAGAGTCAGCTAGTCTTCCAGCCTAAATTATTCTATAATTCTATAAGCCTATGAATATATTATCCTAATAAAACAAGTTGTTCTTAAAGAAATTTGTTTAAAACCACAGACAGTGATGAACATGTCAGAAYAGTTTAGATGGAAAAACACAGCAAGGTTCATGCTGACTTGCAAATTTAAAAATCAAATCCCTAAACTTTCTACAAGAAAGGAAACATTAAAAAAAGATTATTATTTATTTAGTCTATAATTATCTTCCTATATGAAGTACAAATTATGTTGTCTATACAAGTACAGTTTACACTGTTTGAAAACAAGGTTCCTCTGAAAACTGAAGAAAGTTCAGATTTGCAAAGATTTGCCATTAAAAAAAAAAAGCCTTCTGTGGTAAGTAACTTGTAGTCTACTAAGATTTGTCAACATTCACCTGCTCCTTTCCCTGTCTTGCATTGGCCTGTTTTTCTTTTGCAATCTTCCCACTATGTCAAACGTTACACGAAAGAAACATCTAGAGCAAAGTTATAAAAGTCAACTTGGACAGCCACTGAAGTCTAACTTGACAAAAATCAGGCTATATGTGACTAATAATTCCGTATTAATAGCACACCCTTTTTTCCCTACAGCCAAGGCACTGCAACAAGTAGGGGCCCCACTTACAGTGTAGTTTGGAGTTTAGCCATTGCATCTTTCATCACCTATCACTGTGGGGATGCACAAGAGTACCCACCTACACTCCCTCAGCCTCTTAGCCACTGCCTAAGAAACACACCTTCATCATCCCCCAAGGTAGGGGAGAACTGTCTGCTTTCCCTTAGCCTCTCAGTTTCTAACCCCCACTGCAAAGCCCTACACTTCCCTTACATTCCATTAGTCTCCTTTCCCAACCTCTTCAAAGCCTCCGCTCTTTCTACCCTCCTAACATGCATCTTCATTTTTCCAGTCCCATGTACCTTCACCTCTTAACTCCCTACAACAGAAAATACAAACTACTTCAGAAAAGAGCATACACACAATTACATAAATCCACTAATGGAATAAATAATCACATATTCAATTTGAAGAGTCTGCAATACTAAAAAACTGAAAACAACCTTCAAGAAGTAACCTACAAAGTTAAGTTTGGACTGAGTTATTTGCAAACTACAAGATGGGAATGCAAATAACAATCGAGAGGACATGATCAAAGCTAACATTTACTTTGAGAAATAAAGAAATAATCCAAAGCCAGCAAGATAAAATTCAGTAAAGCCATACTTGAAGTATATATAGGAAGAATTAAAACGTACAAATACGGTGGTTCAGTAGCAGTCATGTACAGAGAGATCTTGGGATCACAGCATTCCACAAACTAAATAACTCTTGCAAGAGTCAGCTCTTATTTAGAATTTTGCATGAAAGACAAAGTAATTATTCTACAGTATTTAGTGCTGATGAAGACTCACACAAAACAGTAGTCTGCTTTTGGACACCACATTTTAAAGATATGTGGATAAACTTAATAAAACTTATAGAGGGGCAACATAACAAGGAAGGAGTCCAAGGAAACTATAGCATAAGAAATTACAGCTAATTCTAGATCAAAGACAACTAAGGTTGACAAAATGTTCCAGAGCAAGAATTATTATAAAAATTTGTTCACCAACTACTCAGGACAGAGAATGGAAAAGTTTGCTTAAATTTCCACACAGGCAGATTTGCATCAGAAATTAGGAAAAACACAGAGAACCAATAGAACATACAAAGACTGTACAATCTTCTTCTGTGGAGGATTTAAGAAAATGTTAAACAAGCATAGGAAAGGCACAGCTTAAGCGTACTCGAACCTGTTTGCATATAAGATTTCGGATTATACAATTTTATATGCTTGCTTTCTTCCTTTCGTTTTTATTACTCATCTTTACCAAAGCCTGGATCAAAAAGAAGAGTGAATTACATCTTCCACTTCACCGAGAATAATAAATCACTAAAAAGGGTGATTCGTGTTCTCACAAAATGGAAAATGGGTAAATACTAAAAACATTGTAAAGTCTTTCACTATGCTCCTCCAAAATCCTKTTGCTCTCCAGTTAAGGGTCACCACTTCGTAAATCTAGAGAAATCTTAAGACAGAAACCTTGATTCCCTGTCCACGCACAATATATTCGCACTATAAAAACCCTCTGTATAATCTAATCAGTATATAAAGTATGTCACTTTCACTAATAGCATCCACAGAAATGCAATATTCTCACTAGGCTACTTTTCCCTTGTTGCTCAGTTTAAATTAATGTCTGAAGAAAAAAAGAGTAAAATTTATCATAATATTTCTTTTTTTTTTTTAAATGGCTATTACCCACATATAATAATTTTAATTTTGAAGAAGAATCAGAAGAATTCAGAGGCTATATAGGCTTTATTAGATGCAATTACGTAGGTTATTGTGCTTGTCAGACAGTTAGAAAAAATTGAAAAATGAAAAAAAAAAATCGTGTCCACTTTTACCTGGTTTACATTCATAGAGATCACAGCATTCCCCTGGCTTTCCTGATGCCTTAGAAACCAATATATTCAAATAGCCAGGTTGGCAAACCTTCCTCAAGCAGCCTGCAGGATTACACACACAACGGCTCGGGAGTGGACAGCATTCACCGGGAGGAGCATAGCCTTCAATCAAGATGGAATCTTCCGGACAGCGAGGAGAAAACTGGACTTCACAGCGGGCCTTGGAGCAATCGGGTTTCTCTTCTGAAATGAAGAGAAAAATCAGCATGCCACAAATGTCAGTAAAACACTGTACGGAAGTTGTAAAGATGACCTCAGATAAAGCTCCCTTTCTTCTCCCTCCCCCCAAAACAATAAAAAGAAAAGGAAACTGCTGCTGCTGAACTGATAGCAAAGATTATGGAATATGCTTAAAAAAATTTTGGTATTTGCAAGATGGCAGGTGAGTTACGAAATATTTTACAAAAATTCTGATTTGTGCAATGTGCGTGACTGCTGAACCCACACAGCCTCAGAAAACAGCTGTGAAGCTACACATTTGGCCAATGCATTAAGAAACAACTTGTCATATCATGCACAGCCCTGATGTACACCTACACCTTCAGTTCCCTAAGACAAATCTCAATTCCGGCAAAAATATTGTCATGCCCTCCAATGACTAAGCCACACTAGGAAAAATCAGACCACTCCTGAGACCAATTTACTCCGTAATGCAAACAGTGAGAAACTTGCTCGTATCCAAGAGGGTCTCACTTTGCTCAATACAGCTGAGCACTGTTAAAAAACAAGTGGATTCAAGACACTCAGAAATGCAGTATCTTTAGGTCAATAGGACATGGTGACTTAAGTGTTTGGAGGCAACACAGGGAGCCTTCCCAGGCCTGACCAGAAAAAAACCCACAACAATAGAAAATCAAGACCTGAATTTATAAACTGTTTGTACCACTCCTTGGTTATTTGCAAGTGTGTAAACTAGATGATTCTACTACAAATGCCACTATTACCCCTACAAAATTAATCAACTACTTTGCTTGTTGTCATTACAGTTAGGTGCAAAATAGCAGAAACAAGTCAAAACAACACTAACTTTATTGATCTGATGTTTAAGCTACTGCCATTTTAAAAATTAATCCCTAGTGATAATTTCAATGACTGAATAAGATGCATCAAATATGAGCATCTCTGATAAAAAGTCAAGAATATCTTCTCCAAGATTCAGTAACTCACTGTTTTTGGAGCTACTAAAGTTACTGGGTATTGTGTTTGGGTTTTTTTAAACTAAAAGCAACACAGCAAATGTGTAATTCTGCTTCCAAACATACACTGAATGTTAATAACAGCAACATTCTTTTTTCCAGATCATTTTTACACTTAATTTTAGTGTGCTGCTTTGGAATTCTAGGTCATATTGAAAAATCAAAGCAGCATTGCTTGTCTACATGGTTGATTTGCTAACTGTGCTTTAGCTTCATTTAAACTTAGAGGAACATAATGCCTAGACATACAAGTGCTTAGAAAAATATTAATCTAGGTCTTAGCATTAGTAATTGCAAAAGGAAATCATGAATATGAACATTTGCGTCAATTTTAGTTCAAAAAGATTTTAGTTTAGCAAATCAATCAAAAAATAATTACACATTTTCTTCATGTACAAGTACTTTATAATTTTTCTTACAAGCAACAGAGATTACTAACTTAAATGCGACACTGGATAGCATCATAACTCCTTTCTTACAGTTAAAACCCCCACTATTTCTACCTATCTTTAAAATAGCCTAGGATAGATATGTAATTTTCCTAGAATTTTAAATAACATTTGTAAGACCACTTTTTTTAAACCTACGCTTATGTTTACATTCTTATGTGCTTTATGAAACGCATTGTTCAGAGTGAACATTACCGGTTACCGAGGTTCGCTGCAGAAAGCTGTATAAATAATAGATAACATACTAGTTTCAGTATTTTATTGATATTCTTCAGTTTATGGATATAATAAAAGGCTCGATATTTTAGCTTTTAAAAATCTTTCCATTTTCCACTGCATGTTGTTCAACTATGCACAGAGAAGTGATAGAGCAGTAGTGCAGTAGCAGCCCTTGAAGTTCATGCTCGTGATAGACCCTTAAATTAACTGTTCCTTACGTGATCTGCCCTAGCATTATGCAGCCAGCGATCTTCTGATTTCCGTGACTAACAGATAATCCCATCCTCAAGCAGTCTCTCTTGTGAAAAGACTTTGTATTTTAAAAAGTTTACCTACTATTTTTACTTGATTGCATTTACATACATACCTATATCTATATCAAGATACATGTTTCCTTAAGGACTGTTTGTATTTGACCCATCTAAACCAACTTTCAGAAATGCAAGGTTTGTCAAAAATGCATGTCAAACTGTTGGGATTCAGACTATTCGGGACTCTAGATATGTTTATTTTGAAGACCACTGGAAAGCCTACTGTTGGAGTTGATAACATCACCTAGCAAAAATATGAAGAAAACAAGGGTATGTCACTATCAGCATGCAAGAAGCATGGCAAGTAGTAGAAGGAAGAAAGAAATTTTAAACAGAGAACTGTGACAAGTATTTTTGTACGAAATGTTCACTCCGTGTTTCATAGATATCTTTGATAGTCTTTTCCACATTAGAATATTGTGCTCAATGCAGTTAACTGTAACAGAATACAAGAGGACTCTACTATTAAATAAAGCCAGCATCGCTTTCAGAGGAAATGGTTTGAATACAAACAACCACCACCTTGCAAAGACATGCTTGTGTTTTAATACCAGATTACATAACAGCAGGAAATATTTAGAAGTCAGACTTCAGTTTTTCTTTTTAATCGAGCACCACTATTACTTTTGTGCTTGTTAGTCCTGAAACATAAACAAATAAAACCCCCTCCCTAATACTACTTGTGTAAATATTGTGCTTCCAAATTATAATCTCAAATTATGTACAGGATAAAACATTCTCTTCCCAGTATACAAATGCAACTGAACAACAGGAAAGTCAAACATATTAACCCAAGCTGGATCAGCAAACAGACAATTGTCCTTCAGCTTCCCTAACTCCAGCCAACAGCAGAGTCCAAAGAAATCTTCTGCAGACTACGTCGTGATTTGGTTCTTGATTTAGATGTGGTTTTCCTTTTGTGGAAACGAGTAAGTGGCTGAAACTATATGTGTTTGACACTACTTAAAGTGTTTTCTTGTAGAGTCCCTACTTCATACTTCTGAAAGTAATCTTTCTCTAAAACATGAAAATCCAGCAGCTCCCAGCGTAGCACTACTGTATTTTAGTTAAAACTTTAATCAGCTAGCACCACACTAGCGTAACTGTGTCCTGAGCCCAGCACTCACTGCAATATAAGAAGGTGGGAGTTCTGTTTTACTGCAGTTCAGTAAAAGCTGATGAGGGGCCCCTCTTTTTGATACTAAGCCTGAATAAAAGACATTATAAGCAACCATTAAGAAAAGTTTCAAGGTTTTTCTTCTTGTTTTCATCTCAGCAAATGGCAAACATACCCATCTTCTCTGTTTACAGGGATAAAGGTCTGTGAGACATATTTCTACAATTCATTATACTAAACTTGATTACCTTTTCATTACTTGATCGAAGAAGGCATCAAAATTGAACTTGTTCTCAAAATAAATTACAAACATTAATACAGCCAGAAGTGTCACTGCTTTAGCAGGATTCCTGATTTAATTCCATTACATACAGCTATTTAAGATTTCATCAAACAAGAAGAATCGTTTAATAGCTCTTTTTTAACAACAAACACTTCCAGCCCTTAAAAAGGAACACATAAGAAAACATGTCAGAGCAGAATAATTAAACATACAACAACAGACTATCTCAAAAGACAGGAAGGTAGGGCAATGGCAAGCTGCATTCCACAGAAGACAACTGTGAAATCACTCACCACTGATTTTTGCTACTTTACCCCTTTTATATACCAAACGGACTATTTCAAAGCAGCTCCTCAATAGACCAAGGTCTATACACAACAATAACCTACCGCTTCTCTGTCAAATACACACATACACTATGAATCACTGACCCATCTCCTAGATGTTGTTTTAAGCTACTGTCTATTACACAAACAAGGATCTTCCTAACCAACATCTTCAAAGTCAAACAAGGTATCAGGACTTAAACTCCATTTTATTAACTTAACTATGATAATAAATAGAATATAAACAATTACTCTGTGTGCCCAGAAACAGGAGAACTTCATTTTTCAAAGCAGTGTATCAAACCTAAAAAATTACATTTTCAAGGAAAGGGAGAACTACATATGTGACTTACTATGAAATAAATTAGCACAGCAAATATATAAGATACTTATTCCTGAATAAAGAAGCATCTTAACACACAGATCACATGGCAAGAAGATACGCATGCATCGCACTCTCCTAATCCATAATGTAGATTCCCTCACAAGAACAATTTCATACAAACCTAACTGTATGTAGAAATACAGTAAAACTATTTGTTAAAGCAGATGTCTGGTTTTGTAATTAAGAGTTTGGACTCAGGACACTTACCACATTAATTAAAATACATTTTTATAAAACATTGTTCTACCTCTATCCTTGAAGCAGCTGATAGGTCTCATTTAATAAGTTGACTGTCTTAGCAAGGCAAAAAATTGCTTATGCAACTCACTAATTTAATGAAGTGAGGAGTTGTATACACTTTTGCTGTTTGATTTTCACAGAATCAGACAGTTAATGGAAAAAGCATATATAGCGTAATCACATTTCAGTCTGTCCTTTAAAAAACCAGAAACCATTAACAAGGAGAACAATTACTTGTCAAGGATGCATCCATCAAACTTCTTATAAATTAAGTCTGAACAGATAACCTACAGCCCACTAAAAAAAATTAGTTGGCTGCAAACATTGCCTTTATGTTCAAAAAAGCAGCATTTCAAATGACTACACAAAGAACAGAAACTATCAGTTGATTTGCTGATGAGGTTTCTCTGTGGGACACGTTCTCTTTATAGCCTTTCATCAAACACCACTGAAGCTGGAAGCATTCTGGTATCTCTGACATCTCACCAGCCTGAGCCAGCAAAGAATCTCTATAGAGATAAAGGAAAAGTCTCAATCAATCAAGCTTTTACAAACTATGTATTCTGAGCCAGTCAATCTTCTCGAGAAATTCAGAAATCTATCTGGAAAGATAACGTTTTTACTTAAACTGAACACAACCCAAACAGGAAAACTGACATTTTGACGTATTCAAAATAAGCCTCCTATCCTTAGAAACAAACTTCCTATCTACTCTAAAAGGCAACCTTATAGGCCATTTAATATAAAATTATTTAGTTTACCAGTGGCAGTGCTATTTCTAGGTATAAATTACTACAGGTACCAGATTTGCACAGATTTGTATTTCAAGACAAACTTCACTTTCTGTAGGTCTGAAGGCTCAGGCTTACTTGCTGTTACTTTGCAATTGGCCTGCAGAAAGAACCTGCCCTTACTAAGCACACGACAGAGGACACCCTGCAATTACCAAGAATAACTGAACCACCTAAGTTACAATGTGTAACTGAACAATAACAACTGAGTTAAGTTACAATGTGCTATGTGCTTTAATATTAAAACAGGCAACATTCATTTAAAAAGATCAGGCTGTCCAAAAACATTTCTCATTTTCATCTCAGAAGCACACAGGAAAGTTGTAGCATCTCAGAAGTCAAGGCATAACAACATTGAAACTGACCTTTCACTGCAACCACAGTATATTTGTTATAAAGTGCATGAGGGGGAGGAGAGCAATCTTCAAAGGACAGAATAAAAAGAAGAAATCAAGATGTGGATTTGCCTTTTTTTTTTTTGCCATTAACATTAGAAAGATTCTGTCATAAAGCAACAGCCGTAAAGCTAGAACTTTCACAAAATTTCTCCATATCAAAAGCTGCTACGTATTTTTAAAGTTATGTCTCCCATGACCTTACGAAGTTATTTTGGGGAAGTGGAGGTATAATGGCAAGGTACTCAAGTCTTCATGTTACAACCAATGCTTTCTCTGAGAGAACGTAACTTCTTTACCTTCCCAAAAGGTTTATATGATACTCACTCAAACTGGCCACTAGGTAGAGGTGTTTTTATTAAGACGGTCACTGAATATAGGAAGTCTAGATATCAGTGGTTTTTTGTTGGTTTTGTTTAAGTAGAGCCATTTTAACAAAACCCAACCAAATACACACCCCGCCCCCCCATCATGGCTAGTACCAAAGTAGTATGGAAATAAAAATGATTCCTGAAGAAGAATTAAAAACTTTGCTTTCACCTCTGTATCAAATTTTTTTTCCTTCATTATGTTTGCATGCTCTGCTTTGACACGCAGAGAAAGTATATGCCAAGTTTCGTTAATGAGAAAAGCAGAACAGTTAAAGCACTGGTTAGTACAGCGAAAGGATCTTAAGGTATAACCTAGTGTGGGAGAAATGGACAAGAAAAGCCCTGACTGGGGTGAGAGGGTCTTCTCCTCATTCTTCAGGTGAAACTAAACAGATCCACACTTCTCTGGAAACCTTTTCAGGGAGGGATTTTTATCATTTTGTCAAAACTTCATGTGACCAGAGACGCCTTTACTCATAGAAAAGAAGACAGAATGTTTTCATCCAAGGAGAAGGCTGAAGAGAACTGTCAGAGACTTGGGTCYGAACGCTTCTGCCGAGATACTTAAACTGTTCTACAGCTGCTACTTTAAAAACAAGTTTTTAATACATACACATATGGATATACACATATGTATATACACAGAGAATAAAATTTATTTTTTTCTATTACGTCCCTAAGAAGAATACAGAATAAGAGGCATTTTGAAACAGCAAGTTTCATATTTCATTTTTCAGAGCAGTTCAAAATAGAATATGGTTCATAAAAATGAACATTTTGTATGACTAAGCAAAGCGAGGCACTAAGATTAGCATACATGCTTTGAAGACACATGTTATTCAGCTTTGCATTTTTGCTTCATTGTAAACCAGTTTTGTGAAATCTAGGCTAAAAAATACAGCCACTTTTACTGTACAGTCTTACAGTCGTCATTGAAACACATTCCAAACAATAGGCATACTGTACTGTTCTACAGTGGCAGGAAGGAAATATTAAAAGGATTAGAGATAAACAAGAAAAATGATTACCCAGCTGAAGCAGTCAGACAGACAGGGATCGATATCGGAATGCAAAATACTCAAAAGGATTTTCAAGAATCAAAAGGACAGTTATAGTAGATTAAAAAATGAGATTACCTTACACACACAAAATGCACAGTACTGTATACGGATGAACTGCTACAAATAAAAAAAGGAACTAGAGCCTGACCTTTTATCTAAAACTGAACTTCATTTAAAACCCATCCTCTTTTTTTAAACGACTTTTCCTTCACTTCCCAGCATTCTGACACTCTGGATTTTAGGTACTACACAGTGGAGCAATGTGTCTCACCCATATTACAGCCCAATCTTCTTGCACTGTAACAGCAACAACCTGCAACTAACCTGGGTTAAGAGAGTCACACACGAAAATACAGTCATAGACACAAGTTTTACTAAATATGCACTTGTTGATATACATCTTTGCAACATGGTATTCACTACAGATTTGCCAAAGATTTTTCATTTCAAGGACCAAACAACCAGGAACGAGAGTTATGCTACTCCAAGACAGCCAGAGCCAAGAAAGATAATAATCCCGTTTGGATAGCAAAACATTATAATAAGGACATTATAATTCCACTTCCCGAACTTTCTTCTTTTCCTGTACTGAAAATATTAAAAAGAGAAGTGGCAATTGAAAACCAAAGGCACACCAGAATTGCAATCAAGCCTTAACCCAAGCTCTTGTCTATCAAAGAAAGGGTTTTAACAGAATCAATGAGGATTTATCAGTGTCCTGGTTTTGGCTGGGGTGGAATTAATTTTCTTTCTAGTAGTTGGTATAGTGCTATGTTTTGGATTTAGTGTAAGAAGAATGTTGATGACACGCTGATGTTTTTAGTTGTTGCTAGGTAGTCWACTTTCTCAAGGACTTTTCAGCTCACATGCTCTGTGAGGTGCACAAGAAGCTGGGAGGGAGCATAGCCAGGACAGCTAGGCCAGCTGGCCAATGGGGTATTCCATACCATGTGATGTCATGCTCAGCATATAAGGCTGGGGGAAGAAGAAGGAAGGGGGGGACGTTCGGGGTGATGGCGCTTGTCTTCCCAAGTAACCGTTACGCGTGATGGAGCCCTGCTTTCCTGGAGATGGCTGAACACCTGCCTGCCGATGTGAAGTAGTGAATGAATTCCTTGCTTTGCTTTGCTTGCGTGCGCGGCTTTTGCTTTCCCTATTAAACTGTTTTTATCTCAACCCACGAGTTTTCTCACTTTTACCCTTCCGATTCTCTCCCCTGTCCCACCCAGGGGAGAGTGAGCGAGCGGCTGTGTGGTGCTTAGTTGCCGGCTGGGCTTAAACCACGACAGTCAGACTATTTAGACTGCATCTAAACGCAAATGCAAGTTCTATGAAACCAGTATTGTTTGTGGCAGTACTTGCATTTGGGTTCAAACCTCCCAGCTCAAAGCTTAGAAATGGTCCTGTCCAGAAAACTCAAAGGTAGTTTTCCTTTTCCTCCATTTCATTTAAAACCTGCTTTCAATGGATATGTCTTAACTTTTTTTAATATAAATTAACTACTTGACACCAACAAGTTAATCCAAATCTGTAATAGGCAACATTAGCCTTCTGACAGAACTGTATATGCAGAGAAGGACATGAGCCCAGCCCAGCCCGCTGCACAGCGGACAGGGGAGGTATCCATCCCAGGGACAGGATCCGTTCCCACTGGTAACTGCACTGCTTTTGAAAGCAACAAAGCACCTTTAAATATTGAAAATCCTTCAGAAATTAGATGGAGAGATGAGCAGATAGCTACCTGCAGTCAGATCTACAGCTGGGTTGCCTCCATTGTGAGGAAAAAAAAAAAACCCACACCACCTCTTTTCAATGCTGTCATGACTGGAATAACATTGTACATTGTGACTTCTTTACATAGGTGAGCCTATTATTCTGGAAGAATGATACTATTGGTCAATCTTTATATCAGCAAATCAACTGAAATCTCCAAAGGAAGAAAGAGTATGTAAACAGTAATGAGGTGGTCTCAACTTTAAAAATGACTTTAAAGCCAAGACTTTAAAAATGCCAAAACATTTTGGAAGTAAAACAAAAATGAAGACACTAAATTCACAACCAGCATAAACTGCATACACTTCAATGGCTTACAAAAATGTATACCAGTAGTACATTACCTAAAGCAGAAAGTATTCTTTATTGCAGTGATATAAGCAGCTGCAAAGCAAAGGTAATGCTGAATGCATACCAAAACGATGGTAAAGCACAATCATTTGGAACAATTCTGCTTAATATAGCTTAAGAAAAATATAAGCTAGCTAACTGGAGGAATAATCACAGGTATTCACTGAAGGAGAAGTACTGCAACATGTACCTTGGTGTGACAGGGAGAAAGGGATTTGAATTTGAGCACATAACTTATATCCCACAAAGGACAAAAACCTCTGGAGGCAGCTCTGGACGTAAGGAGTACAGAACTGCATGCTATATCACACAATCACACCCAAAGTAGTATTCTCAAATCACTGTTTGCTTCCTAATCAAAGTCTGAAAACGTAAGCGTAACAAGGACCCAGAAAACACTTGCATTTGCAATAAATACAAACTACAATCAAAATAAATACGTGATTTTTACGATATGAGAATTCATGCATGTAAGAAGTTACTAACCGAGATAAAACTCAGAACAGCAAGAGCAGCAATTAGTTTTCTAGAACTAGATTAAAAATAAGGAACTGAGGTGTAAAAATTAACTTAGAAGTGAGAGTTTTGATATTCAAAGGAACACAACTTTTTGTTATTACTGAAATTGAATCAACTCCTGTCTGTCCTTCAGTGTTTTGCTTTGTTTAAATTGATAAAAATAAACTTGATATGTGCTTTCTTCAAGTTCTTTGATCTCTACTAATGTTAAAAAAAAAAAAAACCACAAAAAAAACCACAAACAAACAACAAAAAGCCAAACCCACACACAATAAAATGAGGACTTAAATGCCTTAAGATACTTCTGGCAAGTAAACTCCATTATGCAAACTAGTTTTCCTAGCTATTAATGCCTTAAGATACTTCTGGCAAGTAAACTCCATTACGCAAACTCCTTTTCCTAGGTATTATGTTCAAAGGACCTCTGTATGTTTGTTAGCAGCTTAACCACTTATTTCTTAAATTCTTTCACAAAACCACTCAAGATGTTCACAAAAATCAACTCTGTTGAACATTTCGTTCTTTTCTTCTCTTTAGTAGCCTAAGATACCATTGTTATCAGAAAGTATGGAGAGGCATAGTTTCCTTCTTCTAGGCAAACAGACACTGACTACTTGCAATGGTGAAGGCCAATGCCCAAGTGTTTTGAGACATTTTCATTCTCCAACTGCTATGGTTCATCTCTCTTAACTTCTCTGGGTTGGCTTCTTCCTAAGTTCTTCTAAATAGCCTCTCTAAATTTAGAATTTAAATACATTTCTATTATATAACATTTTCCATATTACCAGAGACCTTCCTGAATTCTTACTTTTTTCTTTTTTTCTTTTTTTTTTTTTAAACACGAATATTTCTGTTAAATTTGTCTCCCTAGAATGGATTTTAATACCAACTACTCTAACTATTACTTTGCAAGTCATCAATTACCAAACCTGCATCAACTTACTAAAGAAAATTTCTATGCATTAGGACAACAGAAAGAGAGCTCTAGCTATAATAAGAAATATGACAGCAAAGCAAAGGGGGCCCTTATAATTTTGGGTGAAATCTATAGTGACATAGTGAATTCTCATGTAAAAATTCTTGGTGCCTTGCAGTGAACAGATTCTACAATATTTTTACTATGTTTCCAATTACAAGAAAAATTGTCAACATTAAAGAATTTACTGAATGGCTCAGTCCTCCAGAAAAAGTAGATCTAGGTTTTTACAAGATTTATTTTTGCAGAGGAATGACACTTAACAAAACTCTAGTTAAGAGCACTTCACTGAATACAGAGACAGTGGATATCCCACATAAAACATTATCTTTTCTCCAAAGACAAAGTCTTCTAATAAATTGCCACATCAGACACTTAAGGTGCGAAAGGCACGAATAAGCAGTGTATCAAAAAATTCAGTTGTAAAAGAAGTTAGAGCACTCTGTTCTTTGGTTCTCATACTGGAGGCAATTTCTCATATTCCATGTAAAAATATGGAATATTTAAACTATAATATTCTCTGGATATAGGCTTTCTTGAATTCAAAGAACATGTGCACTAGGAAAAATAAAATTAAATAAAGTACTTAAACATCATACAGCGAATTTTGTTAAATTCCAAGTTCCTGCTTGCAATACCTGTTCTAAGTGCTAGCTTGGATGGGTTTCTGTTTTTTCATAACTATCAATCACACAAATAGAAAAAGAAAAAAATTATTGGGAAAAACAACATCAAAAGACAAAAAGAAGCACGTGAAATTTTAATTTCAGTCTTAGATCTAAGCAGTTTAAGCTTGAGAAGACAGCTGTCCAACTGTTTGCACAGAAGTTTGAGAACCGATTAGAAAAATAGACAGACACCTGGAAATTTGGGAATCATCTTACTCTTCCTGCTTCTAAACTACAGTAGTGCCCAAACCAGAAATATCTACACATTTATTAAAAAAAAAAAAAAGGCAACGTAAGTCACATGCACACATGTATTCATAACCAGCCCTCAACCRAACTAAATACCACAAGGAACCACAGTATGGCAAGGGCAAACAAGTTGCTCCATTCTGCAATACTGCCATACAAAACCCAATGTAAGAAGCCAGATCACTTTTAACTCTGAGAAACTTGCAATATCCACAGTCTTTATTCCTCACATAGTCACTAAACAGGTGCCTGCACATGGCTATTCAGGTACATAAATGAAATACTCATAATAGATGATATGAGTTAAGCACAGCTTCACGTGCATCAGACATTAAATGCTACTAGATATTATCACCCTGTTGCAGCATCCCTTATTCTACCTTAAAGCAACAACATACCACTGAGGGAATTAAATGTCAAAACTACAAAAAAGCAGAAAGTCAGAGCTTACACAGCACTGAGCTTCTGTTAACACTAGTACAAGGATTTTGCTGACTGCAGTACTCATTAAACTCAGACCCCTCTATTTCAAGCTGGATGAACGCCAACACCTTTTATTACGAACAAAAGACAGCGAGTCTGGAAAAAGACCAACGATCCTATGCCAAATATATAAAAATAATCTCTCAATTTCAGAATATTGTTGGCTGCAGTGTTCTTTAATTAGATTTAGTTTCAGATCTCATTTGAAGCATACAGTTGAGTATTAACTAGCTAGAAAGCTCTTTTCCAAAAGCAGCTTAAAGGGGAATGATCTAGATGACTGCAAGTATGGTAATCAGTTTTTTCCACATATATTTTGATTTTTTTTTTTTTTTTTTAGCAGAGCTATCAAACTAGAAGAGTATCACAAATTACCCTGGCTCAGAGATTTATTTTTATTCTTTACCCTGTGCTTTTCTTATTCTTTCTTCTTCATTGTCCTTTCCTCTTAACTTATCCATTTATGCCTTCTTTAAAGCAAACCCCAAAACTATCTTCTTCACATCTTTTTTAACCTTTTGTCTTTCTTACTATACATCTCCATTAGTGTAATATACAGCAAAATACTTCGTTTGTGTAGAAATCTACCTTAATACAAAATATTATTTTCTCTTGAACACCAAAGAAAAGCATATTGTGGCTTTTTGCTTATCAACTTCCATGACACAACTAGAACAAAAAAACTTAAGAAATTCAGCCGCAGAAGTATTTAATTAGCATAAATTCTTAGGGTAGTTTGACTAAGCTTTGCTCATAAATTTATCAGTGCTAAAACGCAGGTTACATACCTTTGTGGAACATTACGCATACTGACAGAAGTTACTGCCAGGAAACTGCAGGTACGGTTACAATTTATAAGTGAAGTGAAGCAAATCAGTATTACTTCTAGTAAGATTTCCATGATGGYACTCCTTGCATAAGTTTCGGATTCAGTCACACTCAAAGCCATTTTTAGATCAAACTCTGTACAGGGCATGGCTCAGAAATCTGACACAATCAATGTACATTAATCCTACATATAAGTTTGCAACAAGCGTTATTTACAGAGTACAGGGTTCAGAGATAAGGCATACCAGTTTATTAATAAACCAGTCAAGTATGTGAGATGGCACCTAATCCACAAAAATGATGTTAGCATCTTCAAAAGAGGAGAGAGCCACCAATGATGTACTTGAAGAGCTGACAGACTCTTCACAGAACCAGGACAAACTCTACAAGTCGGAAGACAACAGGCACAGTTTTGAACGCTAACCACCCAGCGCCCCAAGGAAGGGACTGGTTCTGTACACTCATGTTATAATGATAGCGACCCTACCCGATAAACACACTCTGGGAGGCAACACAAGCAGGAAGACCAGAATTTTAATTGAAAGCTGTTCCCCCACTCAAACCAGAGTAATGAAAAATGGGAAGAAAAAAAATATTTGAGGTTACTAGCAAATACTAGGAAATTATATCTTAAAAGACACAATGATCCTTACAAGCAAGATATTGCACTGATTATATAAACTCATGCAATACATTTAAGAAATCCAAAGGTTGAGAACATATTCCTTCATACAGGCCAAGCTGAGAACTGGTATTGCAGAAGTCAGCAAGGCCTGAGCAGTGCTAACAAGGAAAGCCTGCTGACATTCAGAGGAAATACAGAGGAAAGCAGAAACTACCAAATAGCTTTACCAAATACCATAGTCGCTGATGCTTATGCATCCCAGAGTGATGCTACTTTAAACAACACTGTATTTTCATCCCCTGCCCTCCCCCCCCTCCCCCCCCTTTGGCTGGAAAGAGACACCAGAGAGAATAAAATCTAGTATTGCTACATGATGAGGTAATCTCAGGTGTCAATTAAGATACCTCCTCCATGGTACACCTCAGTAAACAGCAGTCCTCACAGTCTTTCTATTAAACCAGCAGCAACATATGTAAATAAGAATGAAAAAATGTTTCTCTAGACTCAAAAACAGATCTTTAAACCAGTTGTAGGTGTTAATTGTTAGTGAAGGTGGTATTAATGAGGTGAGTTTTAAAGGACGCTTCTCCTTAGCATAACTCAAAGTGCACACTTTTTTTTTTTCAACAAAAAGACTAAGTTGCATAACATATCACCTAGTATTACTGCTGACAGTCAAACAATTTTCCTCCAATCTTTCTTCCAATCTATGCAATGAATGCATTTTCTCAACACAGAATAAATACTTGCTTTCATGGAAATCTGGATCAAGACTTACAAAGATTTATCAGAAATCTCTGCAATATAGGCATGCAGGAAAGACAAGATTAAGTAATACTGATATGTCAATAATGGCAAAATAGGATGCAAATATGTCAACTCTGTCACCTTTGAAGCATGCCTTCAGAATCTCATCAACATAAAAAGAACGAATAATAGAAATATAACAGAAAAAAGTTAGAAAATTTACTCTACATTTCTTACCATATGCATACCCTCCCCATGCACTGTGTCTCATTAATGCATTAGGTGAATGCTTAAAAGGAGCAAAGCTAGTAAATTTAATAAGTCTTTCACATACTTAACTTGCAGTATTGATACTAACCTTATGCTTAACCCACCTAATGTTGTGTGAAACAGGTTTTAAAAATATCACCTTTAACATGCTGACCTTCTCCCATTTCACAAAATTCACATTTTCTTGAATCATGTTGTAGATCTCAAGATATTTTAAAATACCATTTAAGCACCAACTATTTCAGAAAAAAAGTAAAAAAAAATTTATTAAACTGAGTCAATGTCATSGTCTAGCCACAATTTCTATTATGCTGCAAAACAAGCAAGACTTCGATCACACATAAAAAATGGACAGTAGGACAAGCTTAAATAACCTGTAAATGCACAGGTTAAGAAACATGGAAACATTGTCTTTGGAAATAAATTATTTATCTAGAAAGATTTAAGAACAAATCTTCAGTTAGCATAAATTGCCTTAGATGCTTGACTTTGTCATCAAGGACTTCAACGTATTTGTGTGAATTTATACTGTCTCATGTGACCTGCCTAGTGGATGAGGGGAGGGCTGTGGATGTGGTCTGCCTGGACTTTAGTAAAGCCTTTGACACTGTCTCCCACAGCATTCTCCTAGAGAAGCTGGCGGCTCATGGCTTCGATGGGTGTACTCTTCACTGGGTAAAAAACTGGCTGGATGGCCGAGCCCAGAGAGTTGTGGTGAATGGAGTTACATCCAGTTGGTGGCCGGTCACGAGCGGTGTTCCCCAGGGCTCAGTTYTGGGCCAGTCTTGTTTTAAYATCTTTATCAATGATCTAGACGAGGGGATCGAGTGGTCCCTCAGTAAGGTTGCAGACGACACCAAGCTGGGCGGGAGTGTTGATCTGCCTGAGGGTAGGAAGGCTCTGCAGAGGGATCTGGACAGGCTGGATCGATGGGCCGAGGCCAATTGTATGAGGTTCAACAAGGCCAAGTGCCGGGTCCTGCACTTSGGTCACRACAACCCCAGRCAACGCTACAGGCTTGGGGAAGAGTGGCTGGAAAGCTGCCCGGCGGAAAAGGACCTGGGGGTGCTGGCTGACAGCAGTTTTGGGCCCCTCACTACAAGAAGGACATTGAGGTGCTGGAGCGTGTCCAGAGAAGGACAATGAAGCTGATGAAGGGTCTGGAGAACAGGTCTTTTGAGGAGCAGCTGAGGGAGCTGGGGTTGTTTAGCCTGGAGAAAAGGAGGCTGAGGGGAGACCTTATCGCTCTCTACAACTACCTGAAAGGAGGCTGTAGCGAGGTGGGTGTTGTTCTCTTCTCCCAAGTAACAAGCAAAAGGACGAGAGGAAATGGCCTCAAGTTGCGCCAGGGAAGGTTTAGATTGGACATTAGGAAAAATTTCTTCACTGAAAGGGTAGTCAGGCATTGGAACAGGCTGCCCAGGGAAGTGATGGAGTCACCATCCCTGGAGACGTTCAACAAAAGTGTAGACGTGGCACTTCGGGACATGGTTTAGTGGGCATGGTGGTGTTGGATTGAAAGTTGGACTTGATGATCTTAGAGGTCTTTTCCAACCTTAATGATTCTATGATTCTGTGTCCTGCACATTACAATGTGGTAAGCAAGAGTACTGACTAAAAAAATAACAAAAAAACCCAGCCAAAAAAATCTGCAACAAAACAACAAAAAAAACCCCAAAACCCCAAACAAATAACAAAAAAAAAGGAACACAAGAAGAGAACAAAACAAAAACATACTAAAAGGACAGAGAGGCTTATGTAACTAAGCAGCCAAACCAAGAGACACCCAATGGATAGAAAGGATGCTCCAATAGAGAAAATTCAGAAGACCTAAGACAAAATTTTAGCACCACATTCAACTGGACTGAGTTTCTATTCCTAGTTTCAGTAATTCAGACAAGTTATTTTGCTCCTGTTTCACTTCCCAACCTACCACTCATTTTCCAAACACAATTGCTTCATAAGCGCAGGGGAACTTGTTCTGCATGTGGTATCATGCTTTGTACAACACATAATCCTTTTTTCAGTCAAGATCCCTAGGTGCTACCAAAAGAAAAAAGAAACCCCTAGACATCCCCTCCCCCCCAAAAAAAACCCAAAACCCAAACAAACCAAAAAACACCCAACTGCTTAGTATGTATCTGAAAACACTATACAGCTGCTAGAAAATCTGAATATTCAGGAAAAAAATGCACAAGTTTTTTTTCAACAGAAAAATTGCATCTGAGTATACTTCCTTGACTAGAATCAGCTCAACAGAAGATACCACAAAATACCATCAAACGCATATTCACTAAACAGTCGCTGGCAAGTAGTTGCGAATTGGTGTTTTGCAAAGAAACTTCAGTTTACCAAGTTTTAGGTAGTCAAAACTCAGACTAAACCAAAGTATGATGTATACATTTTTCTTCTTTTAACTAACTCTTAAACCTTAGTCTATATACCCACAACGCAGTTAAGATAGTTTGCTAGAAGCATATTATACTGACTGGAATAAAGCAAGAATGGAAGAAAACACATTTTGGTTAATCTTTCATAAACAATTTTTTCAGAAAGCAGCTGTTTCAAAGGCCTGATAGAAGAGACAACCACTGTCCCAGCAGGGTGAGCTCTATGGAGTAAATTTTCAAGCTGTCCCAAATGCATAAGAAAGAAGATATAGATATAGGCAGCAGCTATACCACCTGCAGAGTAAGAAGCAGTTAAAGTATCAATGTCTCATAGAAACTAATCTGTTCCAACTAACATCATATAGACAGAGAGAAAAAATAAAGCATGAGACCCTCGTGAGACTTCTGCAAAGGTCTCACAGGACTTTTGCAAGAGTGTGCAAAACCAGCTCAGGGTGGCCCCTAGTCTCTCTCGTTATGAAATTCATTATTGGACTATATTTTCCATCACCAGAAATGACCTTGGTCATTCACCAAGGTGATCAGTAATTCTAAAAGGCAAGTTCGCTGACTGGAGAACTTGATGTTCAACACAACAGTATTACAGGGTCACGAAATCTCTTTGAGAAAGGACTACTTTATTTCCAAACATAAACCACAGCAATGACACTAGCAACCTTTACTTGTCTATGCTGACCCACAATGAGAAGGAAGAATACGTAACAGGCAAACCACATGCTTGGGCTCCGGTATGCTGATGTGAAGCCTGTGCTCTTCTGTGTATACTCTGAGATCTTTAAGTTTCCATTATGAACTTCCTAATCTATAAATAAGACATCCACCATAAAGTAGCTGGATGGCTGAGGGAAATATCAAGGGCTTCCTTTCCAAACATTTCTGCACCTGACATTAAGACAGAGAATATGAGACTCCTCTCGAAACAGATACACAGGAATGTGTATTATAATGATAAAGTGTTCAAGGGCACAACAGCATGCATCACGTATACTGTCTTGCATATGCTGCTTTGTAAATGCAGCACCGAAATGCTCCTCCTCTGCAAAACAGTAATGTTCTTGCCCTTTCCAGTGACTGTCTAGCTATTTTGGGGGGGGTCCAGCAATGTTTGGAACGGGTCCTGTAGAACGAACCCTAGCAGGTAATAAGCAGTCCACAACTGCTCTCAAGAATGGAAAGTGTTGCTAAGTAAAGTTTCTGGGCATTTTCCCCAAGGCAAGCCATTTCAGAACTCTCAAGGTAAGTCTGAGTCCCTCCGTCACTTTTGGTGAGGATCTATCCTTTCTGAGTCTGCCAGCTACAGAGTAATTCCAGTCCAAAGGGACACCTTGAGGTTACCTGGTCCCATCCCCTACTCAGAGCATGGCTGATGCTAGGTCAGCTGCTCAGGTCCAGGGGAGTTCAGATGACCTCGAGGATGGCAATTCCACCCCCTCTCTAGGAAGGCCATCCCTCTGTTTGACCACCCTCACAAAGCACCTCCCAGCATCTAACTGGAGTGTTCCTTGTTGCAGCTGTCTGATGCTTCTCATCCTTCCACTGTGCACCTTGGAGAAGCACCTACCTCCATCTTCTCTGTAACTAAGTATATTGCTGTCTTTAGCTGCCTCAAAGTTCCTTCTGCTTCTTCCTTTTCTTAAGACAGAACAAAACCTCTTGTCCCTCTAGATCATGTTCCCCAGCCTCYTACTTAAACATCCCTCTTGCATTAGGGATCCCCAAACTGGGCACACTACTCCAGATGAGGTTTCACGAGTGCTGAAGAGAAGGTATGAATGTCTCCCATCCTGGCTCTGCTCCTGCTAATACAACCTGGTGTGCAGTTGGCCTTCTTCACCGCAAGGGCACACTGCTGACTCATGTTCAACTTGCTGCACCGTCAGTCTTGGTCAGGGTAAGTCATTGCTCCTGCCTGTGACAGGTAAGCTTCTTCCCTGCTACAGTTTTCATAAGGGTAGAAGTTTCTACAATCAGTAATATATTGCTCCCAATGTGACCTTTTCTCTGTTAATAAAACAATTTAAGGTAGGTGCTGCATCCCATCATCAGTTTCTGCAGTCCAGCAAGCCAAACAGAAACTCCAAGAACTTTATTTTCTTTTGGAGCTAGATGTTTATGACCAACAAATATGAAGTTTTTATCGTCCCTCCATCTCAGTTATGTCTCCTGAAGCTGTTCAAACATTCAGCAGTAGCACAGGCTTATGCACTGCAAAAAAAATAAATTAATTTTGTCTACAAATTACTACTGCAGTGGGGAATTTATGTCCTCATCTCTTAAATTGTGGCCTGAATTCAACTTTACCTGTAGTAGACAAATTCTGAATAAACAAGAAGAAATTTTCAGAGTACTACACTTTGTTAACTGCTCTATTCATAGAGAACTACTTATTATTTTTGTTAGGAACTTCAGCTTGTTTGGGCTATGAAGGAAACAATCCTGCCTAACATTTTGTCATCTAGCCTTCACAGTTTTGGTATGCAATATAATCTCCACAGTCAGATCAGATGCCCTGTTCTGCTCTTGATCTAAAAATTAACTCTGAACTTAGCTTAATTTGTTAGCTAAGAGAGCGCTATATGGACATTAATGTGCAAATAAGCTTCCTTCTAGGGTTAACATACTTTCTTCAATAATTTACTGACTTGATTTGATACAAGGGGATAGTGCCAGAAGCATTAGGATGACTTATGACAACCTTCCCTCTCATCTCAACGTTTCTATTTCTAGTACTTGAGCATGGGGTGCAGGGGAAGTATTTGTATTGAATAACAACTGAGAAGAAACAAAAGTACTCTTCCCCCCAACTCAAAGACAAATTTGTCCCAAAATATTTCATATAACCTTAAGTTATCCTGGAAGTTCATCTGCTTCCAAGCAAAAACCCCAAGACCTAAGAGGCTGGTATAGGCTGAGTTACCTCCTCCATCTTCACTCGGTCTGTGCAGCCCCTCTTCAGATGCACGTTCTTGTCCAGGCAAGTCTGAAAAGACTACAGCCTTGTTCATACAGGTCAAGTAGAAAGCATGTCCCAACATACCAAACTTCGATACAACATGTTACATTCTTCCATCTAAACACACCCACCTACACTAACAACTACAGTTCAGCTATCAGAAACTTTCAATTACATTGAGTGACAGGTTTACCACACATRTTGTGTGGACCCATACCAAATCAGAATGACCACACAGAGTAAACAGACATGTATTGTTTATACCTACACTGTGTTTAATTACATACATGACTGGCCTACAGTAACTTTTCCTTTTCCTATAAGAAGTCAATATAAGCAAGCAAGACTTCCAATAAGAAATCATTTTCACTTCAACTACAAAGCGCTTGCCTTCAAAAGAARACTTGATTGCAATGAATGCTGAAATAAAACAAATACACTTGTATTCATGCCCATGGCCAAAGCTCTGTGTTTGCCCTGTAACACCAGGCATACCAATTCTCCAATAGCGGATGCAGTTGATGATTACAAAACATAGCAGCTTATGATGATCTGAAAATCAGGGAACAAAAGTTGCACGGTAGCCAATGCTAAGTGGGCAACATTTGTTATGCTAACATCTTCTGTGCTTCAAGAACACTATCATGTTACAATTAGATAAAAATAATTATCTATTTTACAAGTGGTGCAAAAAGAAAATTATTTTGGTAAATTTGTAATATATCAAAGCTGCTTCTTTTAGAGATTTCAAGTATTGTTTTTCTTTACATATATAATACAGATATTATTGCATTATTAAAATATATAATATAAAAATAACTAGTAWATTAATATATATACACATATATATAAAAAAATTCAGATCTGCATACTGAGCAAGATGAAATGTGTAGTGCAGCACACTTTTTCCTTCCTGAAGAACAAGAACACTAGAACCCCTTCTCCTCCCTTTTAAAATTAGAACTACTTGCAATATTTTTTAAACAGAAAATAAATACTCCTTGGACTTTAGAAGAAAATTTACTGAGGACATATTGACAGGACACTAGAATCTTGGATATTAAACATAAACACTCTGCATATTAAGCAATACCCATACATCATCTTACAGTGTATTTCTGTGTGGAGAATTCAACTGTAGCAGGCTTGCTGCACTCTCAACTTTGCTAAATTGATTCAATTTCATGAGCAGTAGTATCAAAAAAAGGGATTTCTGTACTACTTTAGATTCCAGAGCAAGAAGTCAAAGTGAAATACAGAAGCAAAATGTCAAACCTTACATGAATACGGCGAAGTCTTAAAATAAGCAGGCAAACTCTTAAAGCATGTATAGAAGAAACAACATAAAAAGCCACTGGCAGATCTTGAAAGCATGTGAGAGTCTAAACTACTACTCCACCTTAACTTGAGATGTTCAGCAGGCAATCAGCCAAACTTTTCAGGACTTCATTTTGATAAACCTTCCTAAATGAACTGGAGTTACGTCATGGTTTAACCCCAGTAGGCAGTTTAAGTACCACACAGCCGCTCGCTCACTGCCCGTCTACCAGTGGGACGGGGAAAGAGTTGGAAGGGTTACAGTCATGGGTTGAGATAAAGACCATTTAATAAGGAAAAAAGGAGAAGGAGAAAAAGAAAAAACAAAACTCCCCAAAGAAAAACAAAAGGAATAAAAACAAGTGATGCAAAAAACCCCAATTGCTCACCTACAGCCAACTGATCGATCCCCAGCCAGTTCTGGAGCAACCGTAGTGCTGGCAAACCTTCCCCCCCAGTTTTTGTTGCTGAGCATGATGTTGTATAGTATGGGGTATCCCTTTGGTCAGTTGGGGTCAGCTGTCCCGGCTGTGTCCCCTCCCGACTTCTTGTGCACCCCCAGCCTACTCGCTGGTGGGGTGGGGTGAGAAGCAGAAAAGGCCCTGACTCTGTGTAAGCACTGCTCAGCAGTAACGAAAACATCCCTGTGTTATCAACACTGTGTTCAGCACAAATCCAAAACATAGCACCATACAAGCTAAGAAAATTAACTGTATCCCACCCCAAACCAGCACAAGTTAATACCAGAACTCAGCTTGCAGTGTAGTATTCTGCTGCATGCATACATGGGGTACAGCTTTACTCACCCTGAAGTAGACATTTTTAAGAGATTATCCCCCTCTGATTATTCTGAGATATTCAAGGAGGATTAGAATTTAGTTAAATACCATATTTTCCTATTAGAGGAACGTTTTCCCTAATGTTCTCAGACCAATTCTATCCACATCGCAATCTGGACATCAGTTTATGCATTTCCAAGCCCTATTACTGTTGTCTAGTAAATAATTACATGCAGAAACATTTTACTCCATGACAGAAGTAGGAAGACTTTTAAAAACATATATGTGTACAAATATATATTTGTAACTTTACTTGTACCCCATGAATTCAAGGATTTTTGAGATGACATTTCTTTTAGAAAGTTGTATTTATTTTTAGAAAACGCAATTCCAAATGATGCAAATGTAAATTCATCAATAGGAAGGATATTTATTAGATTCACCAGAGATTTATAATGTTTGTAAATAATTTCTAACAATACCTTACAAGACAGAGCAAGTTATGAATTTCTATCTGGACCAACATTACAGTGAGTCAAGACCCAACTTACTTGGTATTTGTTACAAATACATGAAATTGGTCAATTATTCCAAGCTTGATTGCAGAGATGGAAGGTGCAAAGGCCCAGACCTTTGTGGATCTTCCTTCCCCCATCTCCTCTTCAAACGCCAGTCCCTTATCACCCCCCCAATCTGTTCCAGTTCCTCCTTTCTGAATTCCTGCCACCATTCCCTTATCTCTAGTCACCACATGTTTACGTTTCTAGTCCTCTCTTTCTTCCATACTCTTCCTTCCCCTTCTTCAGATCCCATCCCTATTCCATTCAGTTCAAACAAGCTCCCTCCACACTCCAAGTGTGAGTGGAGCAGTAAGAGCACAAAAGTCTGTCCTTGTTTTCTATCCTGCATTGCCAACAATGCAGAGCTACGAGGCTGCGTGAAATCCTCCTAGCCTTCTGATGTCCAAAGCACACTGAATCCTCAAGAGAACTGAAATGGTGAAGTTTTTTCTTAAATCTCTACTGAACCTTTGCACACATTTTTTGAATGGCTTATATCCTGGCCGACTACAAGCAATGTCTCTTTTGACAGATAATGTCATATCAAAAACAAAAGGGGCAGTCGATAAAGGAAGGAGTGTAACAAATACAGATTCCCTACCAGTTATCTCCAAGTACAAAGAACATAAATGTCAAAGTTAAATCTGATGTACAGCATGTCCGTGGCAGAGCTTTTCTGTGAAAAAAGTGCATGAAGGAGTTGGTTTTTGTTGGGTTTTTTTGGTTTTGGTTTGTTTGTTTTTTACCATTAGCATTACAATGTACTTAATAAAAAACCTCAAAGATAACAAAACCTACACTGATTATTTGCTTTGGGATTGCACTTTGTTGTTCTCACTTTGGTTTTAAATCACCCAGAAGCAGAGGTAGCAAAGCACACTTCAAATTACATGTTTAAAGTTCAGTGAGGAGCTACACACCTGAAGACAAAAATATTTAAATTGCTAAATTATCTCAACACTAGTCATAACTCGCTCCCTACCTACCTTGTCTCACATAGGAAATGCCACCAAGAATGCAAGACAAGAGCACAGCAACTACCACAGCACTTTTAACAGCCTTTTTTGTCCTATACCATACAATGCACATAGAAAGAAAGAAACAGTAGAAGGAAACACACCTCATCAGYCCTCTTAAGAAGACCTTTTAAGTTATACATTTGCCTATGTTTAAAGGTATACATGCAGAAGCACAAAAACGAGAACTCATCATTAGCTTGAAAGCACACTTGACATGCACAATCAAAAACCAGAAAGACAGCCAAAACCCAGTAATTGTCTAAATAACTTTCAGAGACAGTAACATAACTGAGAGGGCTCGTAATACCAAATTTGCACCTGAAACATGATATAAAACAGGGTCCTGACCTGGTTACTAACATAAAGAGAACTAAATACTCCGTGTACTTACATATTTGTTCCATACAGTATAGCTGTACCAAAAAAATGATCGCAGCAGTGCCTTATGGCCTAACCCACCAAAATTTAGGCAACTTTAGTTGTTGCTGGTTCTCTTGACTTCATCAGTATCACGCTAGCTTAGCTAGTGCTTACACAACTGGACCACTCTTTCTGAGACAAATATATTAGAATATGTTATGCTTTTAGTAAGTATTTTATAATTGCCATATTGGTTCAGCAACAAACTTCAAGAGAAACCAGGCAAGTCTGCAACTGTACATTTACTCTCCTCAAAGAGAAACACAGTTAAGAAACTCTTCTCTCAAATTATATTCTGAAAGATCGCCTGTACTACATGCCACAGTACAATGCATTTAGGCAGTCTGATACCTAGTGTAAGTCAAAACCCCGCATATGCCTCTCCCTAAGTTTCTTTAGGTTTTGCATAGGCCCCAGAGGGGGTTCATAAACACCTGGGTGAGGAAAAAGAATGGCACGTGGTGATTATCACAAGGGGACCTTCCTGAAGGACTTGGGCTCTAAACCCTATCCTGGAGATCAGCATCTACAACATGCCAGCACTTCCTCATGATAAAAGACCATTTCCTTTTTTCCTTAGGAATCTACAGTAAGCACACACTCACCACCCTGAATGTGGAAGAAACGCAGGTTCAAATCTTCTTTCTGCATATGAATCTAAACCCATATTTTTAAGAGTGTACTCATCACAGAATTTCACAGGAATATAATTTCTGCAGTTGAGGCTACTTCATTAGGCATTAAAAATTAAATACTATCTTTCCCTCTGCATTATGTTGCTCAGGGATTAGAAGCTTCACTTTCATTGTAAAACCAAATTTCCATCCCTTTGTCAATTAATAATTATACAATTTTATACAGAGTAAAACATTTCAACCACAGACAATGACAGAAGCCACTTTCCACAAATCTATTGTAGTTTAATTTAAGAACCTGGAAAAAAATAAGACTTGCCAATTCCGGTTCCTATAAATATTCTTCTGGAGCCAAGCTCAGGTGCTTTAGAAATTGAGAAACAGATGCTGCCAACAACTGAACATTGAAAGTAACATTGAAAGCACTTAAACATACAGATGAAATGGAGAGAAGGCTTTAGCCTTGACAAAGCATTAGAGAGAATAGTTTGATACACCTGAAACACTGTCCTTTAAGAGTGGTACAGCTGGAATAGCAAAAACTGGCAGATCTATTCTCAGTGAACACAGCAAGAAAAGCATCATTGCATCTATTAGTTACCAAATCAAAGACATTCTGATTATGAGTATTAAGAGCAGAACAATAAAACAAGGAGAGTGTGATGCAGGATGAAAGAGGATGAAACTACTCCCCATTTAACTTTTGTGGGAAGYTGCAAGGTTTTTGACATGTTTTTTTGGCTTCTAAGCTTCACATTCAGCTTCAAACAAACCCCACACACTTTTCAGTGAAGACAGATTTCTCACATATACCCAACAATATGGGGAAAAATAGATAGAAAAGATTAGAAAGTGGAAGAGCATGCTGTTAATAGGTTAAATCATATTTTAAGTAACAAATACGAGAATGGCAAGTCTAAATTTTGCCTTTTGAGAATGTGAATTATTAAAAAGAAATCCTTTCTTGCTTCATCAAAACCTCAGCACGATGACAGTGAAAGTCAACTCAGGTTTTGTACAAAGACATTTTCACAGAACAGCAGAAAGTGACATGAGATGAAATCCTAATAAGCTCTTTATTGATAGGAACAAAGCCATAACTATTATAAACAAAACTAAGGTGTTAAGGCTACTTACTGTACCCACGGTGGAATAAACACTCTGCTCTTAAGTAAAAGCAAGTTAATTGTAAGGAGTTTACCTCTCAAATGTCACAAGCTAGCCCACAGTGACCGTATGACAGAAGAGTACATACAGGCAGTCACACCCTAACAAGTAATACACTGTAAATTTACACCCCTAGCTTGCACCAAACACTAAGATAAAAACTGTGTCCTTTGCTGTCTGCTGTAGGTTGGGGGGGGGTTTTTTGTTTGTTTGTTGGGGGKTTTTTTGTTTGTTTTTTTGTTTTGTTTTGTTTTACGTATTGTAGTTTCTTCTTGTTGGTTCCAGCCCAAACCTGCCAGAGTTGAAAGATTCATCATTGCTGACTCAAGAAAATATGTAGTAAGAAGAAAATAAATAGGGAAGCAGTGCTCATAAATATGAGATGCCTAGAAGTACAACTTCAAAAAAAAAGGCAGGCTTTCAACATAATTGCATCAGATTTCAAGAAAACAAATTTGTAGCACTGAAAAGGAAAGAGAACTTAAAAACTAAATGCATCCTCCTCATTAAAATATGGGTTTAGTTACTGTATCAGGCACAATATAATTGAAGCAACTACACACACTTATGAATGCAGAAGCAAACTGCATAATCCAATGAAGTACAAAGTACAGCAAAGTACAACAAATAAAAATGCAATAGACAAGCATGATGACTAAAAAGACTCTGTCCAAATATCAGATAGTAAAAACTGAGTTTTTATTATAGAAAAGAGTATGGAAATACCTTCTGGAATACTAAACAAGCAAACAGCAGAATGACTACATGGACCCCAAATAATTGGCAGGTTGTTACAACATGTGTACGCTATTTCATAGAATCATAGAATAGCTTGGGTTAGAAGGGACCTTTCAAGCTCATTTCTAGCTCTGCTGTTTCCAGTAACAGAGACTGTAAACATCATTTAGATACAGTCCAGCTAGAGTTCCTATATATATGGGAACAACTGAATCAGCATACTTAAACTGGGTTTCCAAGCTCATACCAGAAGTTACCATCTTAATATCAAATGAAATTGAAATTTGCAGAACCAGAATTTCAAACAAGACAGTCTCCCCCCCNCTTCAGGAACAGCAAATCAAACAGTGCAGCCAAAAAAAATTTTTAAAAGCTTATTCAGTTTAAATATGATTTTTTAAAGTTTGACTTCAGATTTTCATTTTGCCCTAAAATTATTTTCCTTGTGCTGTAAAATTTCCAGACCCTTATTTTCCTTGTGCTGTTTACTGTTCAATTTTTTTGCCAATAATTTTCTCATCAATGATAAAAACCAAAGCTTTAAAATGATTCAATATTCATATGTTTAGCCAGTAACACCTTCACAACTAAAGAGCAAAAGAAAACATAAGTAGAAATGCACATGCTTATAATAAGTTACCTGGAAAAATATTATACTAATTCAATAAACAAATATTAAGATATACAATGCTTAATACCCTACTCTACATTTCAAAGTGGGGAGAAAGTAAAGAAATTATTAAATCTTGTTTATAATGAAGACAACTGTCAAGCTGTTCATACAAACGTAAGGTTCAGACAATTGGAAATCTCTATTGTCTATAACATAAGTTTATTTAGTCCTGGATATATAGTCCCTTCACAGTCACTACATAGCAACTTCATTACACATAAAGAAGTCTGCCTTAGTATTACTCTACAATAAAGAAAGTTAAATATCACTGACTGAAGGAAAAAAGGAAATAGCTAGAATACTATTTTAAGACTGTAAGATAAACTTTGGGGAAAAAAGAACTCTCTTCCATTACCATCAGTGCACTTTTTCTCATCACAAAGTATACTGGTTTGCTCCATATATTTCTGACCATGCTGAACTATGCATAACATTTGAGATGATACACAGAGTTGTGCTTCTGTATTGTTTCAAAGAAATGCACGACTTAGCTGTTTTCTTTAAGAAATCAAATAGTATGAAAAAGATTTCCACACAAATAAGCTAAAAGCCCAAAACAATAAACTATACTGCTCATCCTAAAAAGACCCCTCTCTCCCCCCTCAAACACACACACAAATCCCGTATTCTACATCAGTAGCCTCTTATGTCCCTGAAGTTCACATTATAAAAAACAAAYGTTTTCAGGAAGCAGCTGATACATCAGGGTTATGAACCAGTGCTACATCATATGATGAAATTTTAGTCAGACAGGTCTATATGTATAGTTTAGTTTATCTATATATATATTAAAAAAAAAAAAAAAAACAAACAAAAAACGCACAACATTTTACCATCCTGGAAAACCCACTTACTAGAATGATCACTGAATATGCTACAGTATTATTCGTACATCTGCTACTACTAATAACAGTTATAAAATGTGTTGGTGGATTTTTGTCCTGTTTACTATTGTTAACTGTAAATCAGAAGCGCAAAGCGTCACTGGAAAAGAGCTACCAGACCTGTATCATCAGAAAAACCAAGCTACTGTCACTTTGAAATATATATTCCTAGAATATTCAAATCTCTTCAATCATATTCTAACTCTCTGCATCACCACAAGTGTGAATGAGAAAGAAGCACACATGCAGATCAATCTGAAAAGCTGTGCTGCACTCAAAAGAAAAGGTGTTTGCTATCGCATTGTATCTGAAGAGGTAGAGAAGAATGCCTCCCCCTGCAGCGAGTCTCTCAGGTGGCATCACTGAAGCAAGCTACAAGTAAATGAACAAGAAATACTTGTTTTGTCTGAAGACAGATGAATTACTCAGACATACAACAAATTTGGGAAAAGTTAGTTATGTTTGATACATCATGAGGAACTTCACGACTGCAAAACATGGCAAAGACTAAGAATAATCCAGATATTCAAACAGGCAATGTTGCATAGCAAGAATTGTTTGCATTCACCACAAGCACTCCCCTTGTGAAAGGAGCCTCACAGGAGGATCTCCAACAGCATCTCAGAAGCCTCATGAAATTAAGAAATAAAAGATGCAGCCATAAAGCCTTTTCTTTTTAAGAAGGTGGCAGAATTTGCAGAAGCACCAGACATCATCCATAATGATGATGATAATGAACAAAAACAGCCAATGTGTTGATCAACCTTCCACAGAGTGTGGTGTTGAGGAACAGGCTGGAAGCAGTCAATCAAGAGCACAGCAAAATGAAACTGCAAGTGGGTCAAGGCCTGCTGAACCCTTGGAGCAACCTTCAGCTTCTTCTGGCACAACTGGTCCAAGCATACACTTTCTGCATTAAATGTTATTCCTGGGACAAAACAAGCGATGAACTCTTTGACCATAAAAGCACATACAGGACAAAAATTATCCAAATCAAGTTCTGCCGCTATTTTTTTTATATTATAGAATCATAGAATCATTAAGATTGGAAAAAACCTCTAAGATCATCAAGTCCAACTTTCAATCCAACACCACCATGCCCACTAAACCATGTCCTGAAGCGCCACGTCTACACTTTTTTTGAACGTCTCCAGGGATGGTGACTCCACCACTTCCCTGGGCAGCCTGTTCCAATGCCTGACTACCCTTTCAGTGAAGAAATTTTTCCTAATGTCCAATCTAAACCTTCCCTGGCGCAACTTGAGGCCATTTCCTCTCGTCCTTTTGCTTGTTACTTGGGAGAAGAGACCAACACCCACCTCGCTACAGCCTCCTTCCAGGTAGAGAGCGATAAGGTCTCCCCTCAGCCTCCTCTTCTCCAGGCTAAACAACCCCAGCTCCCTCAGCTGCTCCTCAAAAGACCTGTTCTCCAGACCCTTCACCAGCTTCATTGTCCTTCTCTGGACACGCTCCAGCACCTCAATGTCCTTCTTGTAGTGAGGGGCCCAAAACTGAACACAGGATTCGAGGTGCGGCCTCACCAGTGCCGAGTCCAGGGGCACGATCACCTCCCTACTCCTGCTGGCCACACTATTCCTGATACAGGCCAGGATGCCGTTGGCCTTCTTGGCCACCTGGGCACACTGCCGGCTCATGTTCAGCCGGCTGTCGACCAGCACCCCCAGGTCCTTTTCCGCCGGGCAGCTTTCCAGCCACTCTTCCCCAAGCCTGTAGCGTTGCCTGGGGTTGTTGTGACCCAAGTGCAGGACCCGGCACTTGGCCTTGTTGAACCTCATACAATTGGCCTCGGCCCATCGATCCAGCCYGTCCAGATCCCTCTGCAGAGCCTTCCTACCCTCAGGCAGATCAACACTCCCGCCCAGCTTGGTGTCGTCTGCAAACTTACTGAGGGTGCACTCGATCCCCTCGTCTAGATCATTGATAAAGATATTAAAACAAGACTGGCCCAAAACTAAGCCCTGGGGAACACCGCTCATGACCGGCCACCAACTGGATGTAACTCCATTCACCACAACTCTCTGGGCTCGGCCGTCCAGCCAGTTTTTTACCCAGYGAAGAGTACACCYRTCSAAGCCATGAGCCGMCAGCTTCTCTAGGAGGATGCTGTGGGAGACAGTGTCAAACGCTTTACTAAAGTCCAGGTAAACCACATCCACAGCCTCCTCATCCACTAGGCAGGTCACCTGGTCGTAGAAGGAGATCAGGTTGGTCAAKCAGGACCTGCCCTTCATGAACCCATGCTGGCTGGGCCCGATCCCCCGGTTGTCCTGCACCTGTCTTGTGAGCGCCCTCAAGATGAAGCGCTCCATAATCTTCCCTGGTACCGAGGTCAGACTGACAGGCCTGTAGTTCCCCGGATCCTCCTTCCGGCCCTTCTTGTAGATGGGCATCACATTGGCAAGCCTCCAGGCATTCAGGACCTCCCCTGTTAACCAGGACCGCTGATAAATGATGGAGAGTGGCTTGGCAAGCTCCTCCACCAGCTCCCTCAGTACTCTCGGGTGGATCCCATCCGGCCTCATAGACTTGTGAGTGTCTAGGTGGCAGAGCAGGTCGTTAACTCCTTCCTCTTGGATTATGGGGTTGTATTCTGCTCTCCGTCCCTGTCTTCCAGCTCAGGGGGCTGAATACCCTGAGGATAACCCGTCTGACTACTAGAGACTGAGGCAAAGAAGGCATTAAGCACCTCAGCCTTTTACTCATCCTTGGTGGCAATGTTCCCCCCAGCATCCAGTAGAGGTTGGAGATTCTCCTCGGCTCTCTTTTTGTCATTAATATATTTGTAAAAACATTTTTTGTTGTCTCTTACGACAGTGGCCAGATTGAGTTCTAGCTGGGCTTTTGCCTTTCTAATTTTCTCTCTGCATGACCTAACGAGATCCCTGTAATCTTCTTGAGTTGCCTGCCCCTTCTTCCAACAGTGGTAGACTCTTTTTTCCTTGAGTCCCAGCAAAAGCTCCCTGTTCAGCCAGGCCAGTCATTTACCCCACCAGCTCTTCTTGCAGCACATGGGGACAGCCTGCTCCTGCATCTTTAAGACCTCCTTCTTGAAGAATGTCCAGCCTTCCTGGGCCCCTCTGCCCTTCAGGACTGCCTGTTACAAAATATGCAGAGCTTACTAGAATATCGAACAGTCCAGGACGCTGCTTTACTGAGCAACCGAAGAGACTGATACAACTCTGCCTGAAGATAGAATCAGCCACAAAACAAGCTCTTGTGCTACCAACAAAATTTACCATCAGGTGTGCAATAACCTAGTTTGGGAGAATTCTAAAGGAGTGAAGGAGGCGATAAAGTCAAGAAGGAATATCACACTGTGTAAATGGGTTTTATTCACTTGTGCAGTCAACACCAAAATCCTCCCTTAATGCTAGGCAGAGTAAACAGAAGAGAATTAACACCACAGTATGGATCTCTGCCTGAAGGCAGTGCCAGGGAAGGAGCCAGACCGCCTGCATGACGGCTGCAGGCAGGCAGCACAACGGCACCGTGCAGAGCAGAGGGAAACCTGGCAGGGCTGCTCGCTCACTTACATCCCAAAACAACCCCAAGCTGGACTCTGGCAGCATCCTGGTCCTCCGTGGTGCCTTCCACAAGCCAAAGTGGTTTTGGCTACCTGCCCACTACGAATTTCCCTGCAACAGAAACGGTTTCTGTCACTCACTGACGAGTTGAGCACTACAGATAACTGCAAGCACTACACCTACTCATTTCTCTATCTGACCATACTTTTTACAGTGGGTTTGAAAATATCTGCATCAAAGGTAGTTTTCATACCATTTTCAGTCTTCAGTCTAATAGTGAGAAATACTTTCAAGATATGTTTGTGAGAAATGTGTCATATTTAGCTTTGTGCTGCAAAGATCTGTCGACACAGAGTGAAGGGACATAGCTGTGCAATGAAATTCCAAAAATCTTCACATCAGACACTTCTTAACGTGGAGAGGAGTCCTTTCATGGACAACAAAGAGCTACACTATGTGGATGTGGATTTGTGTATTGATCATGTCTGTTATAACAGACAAGGGCATTTTCCCCCCCTCAAATCTTGTGTATATCTAATACACAATTCAGTTACCCAGAATAGGTAGTAATGCATACCTGAGTGCCAGGGATTTCTTTCGCCGATTTGGTGGGTGTCATAACAGGGATTAAAAAGGTCATCAACAAAATGGCCTTAGATACTACATCTAAATTCTGTCTACTTCCAGCTTATATCTACTATTGTCAAATTAATGAATGTCTCTGCTCTAATAACAGATCAAGCACAGAGAGGTGCAAGTTGTAAACCCATATCAACCAAATGATGAAAAGGATGACAAAATATAATTTGAGTACAGATAACATTTAGTTTCTTAGCTGTATTAAGAGACTATTTTGATCAAGACACATAGAAAACAAGCATAAAAATGTAAAAATATTATCAGTCACCACTTAGAATATAATCATAGCACTACCACTCGTTGTTATACAACACTGCAACTGTTCTCTGCAGAAATTATTACAAAACCAAGACACAAGCATCTGCAAATAGTATCTGATGGTATGATTTACCACCCTAGATGGTATCAGTAACTGATTTTTTTTTAAATCATCTATTGTATTTTCTAACATATTAATACAGTAACAGCAATACATCACTTAACATCAGATGGGACAACAGTCCAAACAGTACACGTTAGACAGTATTTTTTCTGGAAGGATTTTTCATATCAAAATTAAGTACAGAACAAAAATAAAAAGATAAGAAGTTATGTACAGTCAAGGTCATGATAGAGCTAGAGATGAAGAAATATCAGCCATAAAAAGTCTCAGGAAATTGAGGATAAAATTTCTTCAAAGTTTTCATCTCAACTACAACTTGAAATGGGAAAAGCTCCAAATTAACATGAATAAGGTTAATCTCTTTTTGTAAACAATGTACTTGTTTTTAATCTGAATTTAACATAACTTTACTTACATTGTCCTGAGAAAGGATTCACTAAATCTAGTTTAACTGACCACAGCCTTGTGTACAACATGGAATATCATCAAATAATACTCAAATCGAATACTGAGTACTCAAAAAATTGTGTACTATTTGATTAAGCAAAATAACAAAGATTCTAATAAATAAACTCTTAAAAATACTGAAATACTAAATCTTTGTAGAAAGTAAAACAAAATACTTATAACTTATGCAGAAACCCTGGAAGCCTTCTCAGTCTCAAAGTATATTTACTTCAGAAGTCTTTTCTTGTTCTACTTTGCTTGCTCATACACTTTCTTGTGGACTTGAGGTGCTATATTTTAAATTATGGTGGAAGATGCTAAGGAATGGCAATGGTCCCTTTACCACTACCTTCTTCAGACTCTCATTTAGACATCTTTGCAGTCTCCACAAATCATCATCGAGTGCTGGTCCACAAACTCAAGGACCCACTTACTAAAGGCTTTAACAGATTATTGTTGCTAATGAGTATATGAACCTCTCAGATGCTCATTTAGTACTAACAACTACCATATAGCTTTTGAACTGTAGTGGTTTATTTTCAAGACACCATTATGTAAATCCTAAATGGAGCTACTAGCTAACCAAGTAACACTCAGTGTGAAGGTAACTTTCAATACTACCATTTTAGGAAAAAGAAAACTTGTTTATTTGAAAAAGCTTGTCTAACTTGTTGAATCAAGCACCACTTCCAACAAGAAAAGCTTAATGATCAATTAATAAGTACTGTGTTGAACTCCTTCAGACAAAAGGTAAGAAACTGGTCTTAAAAAAGGGGTAGAACTAAATAGATTGCTTTCAACCTATGATTTTCTTTTAGCTAACCACCTCCAAAAACATACAGGTTACAGGAGTCCTATAAAGTACCGTAAAAGATCTTAAGAAAAAAAAAAAAAAAAAAAAAAAAAAAAGGAAAAAAAACCCCAAACCTATGAAGTTTTGTTTGGTCTTTGCTTTCCCATTCTTAAGGAGCAGTTATGCACCTCTCCACCAATTTCTACTAACAAAGCGGGACTTCGTCGGAGCCAGATTGACCAAGAGGAAGAAACAGAGCAAGCACAAGAATGCATTCAAGCCATGATCTGTAACACTCGGTGGTCTTTTAGCTTTGTAACCAAGACTATTGATGAAGTAAGGAACCACAGAGACTGAAAGGCGCATGAGAATGAATGCTTCTTTCTCAGTACAAGGAGAAGAAAGCACTTAACGGATTAACCAGGAGCTGCAGAAAGGCACAGTCTGATAATCATGTAACTGGGAGGCTATTAAGAGTTTTTCTCCAGATGAAAACATACGTCAAAAGACCTCTACCATGCCTGTAACCTGGAGGGAAATACAAACGTTGCATGTCATATAGTTAAAGGTTGAGGGGAATTCACRTGGTGCCTGGGAAGAACAGAAGAAGAACAGGTAGGAGGAGAGGCGCTACTGTCCAGGCCTCCGTCCCAATGGCCTCTACTCACCCGCAGAAYGGCTGAGGCTGCTCCTCCCACAAGGAAACCATCTGGGCATCAGCAGCAGTGGGAGAGGTCCCACTGTGCAGCCAGGAAAGTGGGAAGGGGAGACCACCTACAAACAAAACGGAACAAAAAGTAAAATTAAATTTAAGGAAGCTGAGATAGGTCAAGCTCACTGGATCCTAAATTCTAAGAAAATATGTTTGAAACTTYAAAGGAAATCAAATTATATATCCCAAACTTGGAATATGTCACCTAGTGTGTTTTTAACAAAATGAAGATTTCATCCCACAGAAATTCCTAGAAACATTCCAACTATAAACAGCTACACGAGGAATTCAGTTTAAATATGAACCAATCTCACGAACAGCAGATACAAATTAACTAGAAGAAACTATGAGAAAGCCGTATCCAGTAAATTAAGTCATTTTTTTATGAACTAACATTTCCACACCCATGTCAATCTACAGCAAAGCAATGATATCTATGTATATTTAATACCTTCTAGGACAAAACCAAAATAAAAACACACATGCTGCATCTGAAAAAAGTCAGGACTTGGGGGGAAAAGCAAGTGACATTTGTTTGTATAAATGTTTTCCCCCAATTTCCAAAATCCTATTATGCCAGAAGAAAATTAGAGGGTTACACTGCACCCCAGAGTGACATCCATTATGGCTTACTATCAAATCTGGGCCTTGAGATCTATCAACATACAGAAAAAGACAGATGACATTACCAGTCTAAACTCTATGACAAGGGACATAGGAGTTTGTTTATACCATTTGGTTTAAACACAAAAAATTACAAACTCAACTACTAATCTTTTTTGTCTGCGCTACAGTATAAACCTTCAATAGATCTATTGCCAACAACTACTGTTAATTAAACAAGTATACAAAGAGAATATTTTCTTTCATGTAAGAGACAGCTGGAGAGCAACATCTTAATTAAATTCTGTATTGAAAAATACTAGATAAAAACATCTTAATCACCTTTGACAATCAATCTCACCCTAAACGTTTAAAATAATCATGTTGAAGATGGATGAGTTATTTGTTTAAAGGCTACAGTCATAAAACCAATCAGGTTTCATATTTATAGGGCTATTTAGAATTAACACAAAGGCATTTTTTGCATGAATAATTTCCTGCAATTTCAGAATCCTTGGAATGCAAATTCAGTTATGAAACCAATTAATCTCTTAAATTACTTAATTRTCTCTCAAATCCAACAAACAGGCAATTGTAAAATACAAGAGAAATAGGAGGCAGAATGAAGGCATTTTTAACTGTACAACTTCTAATCTACTCCAGAAGAACAACTGCCCTTTGGAGGTGGGAGTTACCTCTGTAAGGCAGGAACTCCCGTACGCCTGCAAGCAGTTGGGCTGCTCTGGTTGGAGTGTTTCTCAAGTGCCTGGGTATACTCTATTTGAGATTTGCACGTTTTCRTAAGAAAAGGTAAACATGAAACAGACTGTCAATAGCAAGAAGCATCTTGGATTCAGATTAGATTTCCAAAGGCTCATTTCAACCTTTTTGGAGCAGAAGGTTCATCTGTTTCTCCTATCTTGAGGCATACTGAGTAATTTTTACTTTATATATAAATATATATATTCCTTGTGAACAGAAGATTGGTCTTTTTCTTCACTGCAATTTCCCAGGTTTATTTTGATTTAGCACTGAACCCTGTTCAGATACATTTCCCCCCCCCCCCCCATTTACTTGATTTTGCTCATTTCCTCTTACTTTGTCTACTCAGTGCATTAATCCCTTTTCATCTGGAGAGGTTTACCCCATCTACCACTGTTCCCAATGTTATATGTACCTGCTGCATATTCTCAAGAGACCAATGCAGTACTCTACACACCTGCCCATTACAGAATCATGACCTTTTCTTCAGGCCTGGATAGTCCACATAAGTTGCTTTCTTTTGCAAATGACAACAGCTCACTTCTTGGAAGTCATCTATGTCAAGATAATTGCAAGCAAGAGTTGGTTTGGGTTTTTTTGTTTGGGTTTTTTTTTTGTTCTTTTTTTTTAAAGCAGCATTGGCCTATTCCATTCCAAAAGAAGTCTTAAAATAGCCTATTGATACTGCTTGCCACCTAGTCACTAGTTCACAAGCCCACTCAACATACTGCCCCTCAACTCCAGATTTCAAGCACGATTCAGATGTATGTGTCTGTGGTTTTCTTTGAACCCCAGCCACAAGTGTCATGGATATCTCCCAAAGTTTTAAAACAAGTAGTACATTGTGTTTAAACACTATATAGGGGGAAAAAACCCCGAAACAACAAAATAAGATAGTACCATCAAAAGTACCTGGTTTGGTCACAATTTCTAATGATGAAATGTAATTAATACTATTTACCATTTCCCTTTGAAATCATATTTTGGTTGCTTCTAATTGGCAAACCAAGCCCTTTAACCTGGAATTCTTTGTATTTCATCCCCAGGCTTTACTATTAAGGAGAAAAAAAAAAAAATATCACATTTCAGCAATGTCAACTTGGATTTCTTCAAGGAACTGAGAGAAAAGAAGCAATACTGGCATTTCTTGCCAGGGCTGAAAGTAAGCTGATCTTTTTTTATTCTAGTTTCCCAAGCCTATGCAATCTGCTAGCATCTCTACCTGAGAGGTTTTAAACTTTTTCCCAATTCCAGACAAATAAGGACAGAGTTTGAAATATATGAAAAAAGCTCCTAAAAGGTAAGGGGTAAGAGGAGTAAAGCCAGCATCCAATTATTGCCGATTATTGTCAGTGACCTGACAGACAGAAAAGTAGAAAAGGTGTCTTCTTGTTGTTGGGTGTTTTTTTTGTTTGTTTGTTTGGTTGTTTTTTTTTAAATTCAATACTATTTTGCCTTTTAAAAATAGTTGGCAGACAATCATCATATGTTTAGCTGTTAATTACATACTGTGCACCATTCTTTGCCTAGTGTAAGTGCCATGAAAGATGCAGAACAAGTCAGGTAAACATAAAATAAAACACAAGCTTGTGTAACAATGACTAGGAGCTTTGTACCACCTAGACGCATTCAACTTGAGGCATCCAGCTGAAGTGTCTAAACTATAAACCCAGTTTCCCCAAGCTGACATAGTGCTATGGACAGGCCTGGATATATGCAAAGACAATTCAGACCTTTGGTGGCCTGGATCATCTTCCTCAGCTTCCCTTTCCCTACTAACTGCAATGCAGTGAATCCATACTTTTGGCACATTAAAAAAAGGGTAGAACGTATCAGAGTTACACCTACCAGAAAATAATCTAATCCAAAGAGTCCAGTAAAATCTTCAACCCTTCCAATAAACAGGAGTACCACTGTATTTTACTATGTATAGTAGTACTCTGTTACAGTATAAAATGGGAAGAAGTTAAAATATTGTTCCAGATTTGAGAAAAATGAGGACAAATATAATACTGATAAACACGCAGTTTTCAGGTCTTCTCTTAGGAAGGAGACATGGGAAAATAGAGTAAGATGCAAGGACACAATACTCTAGAAAGGAAAGATTTAATCTGTTGCTCATTTTTTAATATTATGAGTAATGTTTTTTATAATAAACCTACATTTATATGCTAACAACCATGCCAAGGCTGAGAGTAGGCTGCAGTGCTGCTAGACACCATATAAAAACTTTGCTACAAAAAAGATTGTTTAAAGTAGGCTAGAAGTAGGGAGAAGGGTTCTAGTCAYAACTATATTTATTAGTTATGAACTTTGTTAGTGCCATAATTTGTACAGAAGAGTACGGGAGAAGGTAAAAGCTGCAGTGTAGAAGAGACATGGGTGGAGGGGTTGGGAGAGGTTAATCTGAACAGTCAGTGGGAAGGGGATTGAGAGGAGCTGGAGCCATTCAACCAGTAGAGGGAAGAGACCCTCCATACTGGAAGTACCCAGCACTAATTGTCAGATGGTTTAAACAGCTCCTACTGCTGTTTGAAGGGGCACAACTTGATTTGCACACCTTCCTCAATGAGGCTTTAGGGAGGCCAGTTACTAAACAATTGTGCCTAGGAAACATCTCACACATTAAACCATTATTTTCATACTGCTGAAGTTCTCCTGTTAGAGCAAGCTACAGTGACATGAAAAGCATTTTTAAAAATAGAAGTACTGTACTTTTGCAAGATTTCCTTAGCTTTAAATTAGCTCCATGAATTAAAGGATTAAGCACTTCATGGGGCAATGGGGCAATGGAGATCAGGCTAAAAAGCTTTACAGTATCTTTCACCTTTTTGAATTTAAAGCAACTATCATCATATTAACAGAAAGTTAAGGTTTAGTCTACTGTGCAAGTCAGGATTTTCACACTGTCAAAATGCTAAACTCTACAGCACTTTCAGTGAACCAGAAAAACACCAAAAGATTGCTGAGGCAAAGTAGGACACTGATGGAAAGCAGCGGGGAGAGAAGTACAAAACCCCAAAAGCAGAATAACAAAAAAAGCTCTTGCCCTTACTCCATATTTATTTGCAACATAATTACTTGGGAAAATTAATTTTGGATGCCAACATGTGCTGGGACTTTTTCCTCCCCAAAAATGTAAATACATACAGAGAAAGTTTTTATCTGTATTTTCAAACAATTTGTTTTAAAGACTGGATTTCTTCAGACAACACTTCATGGTTACTTCTTSTACAGTTCTGAAACAAGCCAAGAATGTCTCAGTTGGACTCTGAAATTAAAACCTAGACTTTGAAATTAAAACCTGGCCAGTATGAAGGGAGAGTATATGTTAATGAATGTTGTATATGAGGTGAGACACACTACCAAGAGCCATCTTCTTCCAAACTAGAATGGTAATAGTATGAAAATCAAGACACACCCTAAGGATTACTAATTATACCTTCCTCCTTGAAGGTCTGAGAGCAGAAAATTGCAATAACCTTTCAAAAACATAGGAAAATTATTTTGGAAAATTGACATTTTCCTGCAATACTGTGGTATTATAACACCGCTATTAAAGCTATCATTTAATGTAGAATGTATCATTAATATTTTTACATAATAGAACACTTGCAATTTGATGACACTAAGATGGGAGCATACTAAGAAAATCAAAGATGAAATTCAAATATTTGGTTCATGATTATCACAATTTCTGAATTGGATAGTATTTCTATTAGTCCACAATTCTTTAAAAGAAACAAAACCCTTGAGGTTTTATTTTAAAAGTAGTACTGACAGCAATGATTAGTCTTTATGTTCAAAGGAGAGAACAGCATGATCCAGGCAGTGCCTTCCTGTCTTACCTGCCATTATTAGTACACCCTGGAAAATTTCCCCTGCAGTAAACACTGCATCTTTTTCAGCCAAGCAATAGCTGTTATATATCCTCTTTCTTGAAGACCGATCTATACAGAAGTTCACAGCTGTGGAAGAGGGCACAAAAACCCTTGCAAGCAGGCTTTTTTTTTTTTTTTTTAAGAGAAGGAAAATTCACTTTTTCTTCCATAAAACAAAGTCAACAGTTTTGTGTCTAAGGCAGGGGTGTGCATTGCTAAAATATTACCATACAAGCAAAAGTTTTGTTTGGAGCAGACAACTTGCTTACAGCAGTTGACAAGTGGTACTATTCTGTTTAAATCAGAAGACAGAAATACACAAGCTCCAATTTTAAACCTTAATGATTCAAGCCCCAGAGTTTTACCTAAGTATTCCATACATAATAATAAAAATAGCTTCAATTTTGTGAAAAACTTCAAATAAAAGTCACATTACAAGCTGTGACACAGTTAAGTACTATTCTAAAAGGCCCAGTCATGATTTTATATTTTAAAAAAAACTTTTTACRAAATTGCACTGTCCTAGTTCACAGAATCACAGAGTGGTTGAGACAGGACAGGGCATCTGGAGGTCATCTAGTGCAACCTCCCTGCTCAAGCAGGGCCACCCTGAGGAGACTGCCCAGGACCATGTTCAGATGACTTTCAAGTATGTCTAAGGACGGAGACTCCACCACCTCTTTGGGTAACCTATGTCAGCGCTCAGTCACCCTCACAGTGAAAAATTGTTTCCTGATRTTCAGAGGGAACCTCCTGTGTGCCCATTGCTTCTTGTCCTGTCACTGGGCACCACTGAAAAGAGCCTGGCTCCGTCTTTATATCCTCCCTTCAGGTATTTATATGCACTGATGAGATCCCCCCGGAGCCTTCTTTTCTCCAGGCTGAACAGTCCCAGCTCTCTCAGCCCTTCCTTAAAGGAGAGATGTTCCAGTCATTAATCATCTTTGTGCCCTGTGTTGGACCCTCTCAAGTGTGTTCCTGTCTTTCTTGTACTGGAGAGCCCAGACCCGGACACAGCACTCCAGCTGTGGCCTCATCAGTGCYGAGTAATGGGGACAGATCACCTCCTTCCACCTGCTGGCAACACTCATCCTAATGCAGCCCAGAATACTATCGGCCTTCTTTGCCACAAGGTCATATTGATGGCTCATGGCCAACTTGGTGTCCACCAGGACAGCCAGGGCCTTTTCTGCCAAGCTGCTTTCCAGCTGGGTGGCCCCCAGCATATACTGGTGCATGTAGTTTTTCCTTCTCAAATGCAAGACTTGGCACTCCTTCTTGTTGAATTTCATGAGGTTCCTGCCAGCCCATTTCTCCAGCCTGTTGAGGTCCTTCTGGATGGCAGCATGACCCTTTGGTGTATCAGCCACTCCACACAGTTCCGTATCACCAGTGAATTTGCTGAGGGTACACTCTGCCCCATCATCCAGATCATTAATGAAAGTGTTGAACAGGACTGGACCCAGTATTGACCCCTGGGGTACACCACTAGTTACAGGCCTCCAACTAGGCTTTGCACCACTGATCACCACCCTCTAGACCTGGCCATTTAGCCAGTTTTCACCTCACTGTCTGCTCACCGAGCCCATAATTCATCAGCTTATTTATGAGGATCTTAATAGAGGCAGTGCCAAAAACTTTACTGAAGTCAAGGTAGACAATTGCCCACTGCTCTCCCCTCATCTACCAAGCCAGTCATTTCATCATGGAAGGCTATCAGCTTCATCAAGCATGTCTTCAGCTTGGTGAACCCATGACAACTAGCCCAGACGACTTTCTTGTTCTTTCCTAATGTAGCCCATGTACATTACTCCCTCACTTTACAATCCATTCAAATAAACTTTGTAATATTTCATACATATGGCTCCCTGAACTATTTTAATACCAAGAGGAATAATCAGGATTATATAAACTGTAATACACACACACACAAAAAAGTCATAGCAGCTATTGTCTCTAATTAAGCTCAAGAATCTTTTTAGAAAGATAGCCGGATCTTGACTTTGAAACTGCAAGTGGTAGGGGGCGAAAGAAAAAAAAAAACCTACAGCTTAACCAGCCTTAACATTAACAGATGTTTTCCTAAGCTTTAGCTTGGAGGTTCTAGATCTGTTACACTTTCATCTTCCAAATCTGTTTGTGCACCCCATTTAAAGGGATCTTTTCTCTTGTTACAGAATTGTAAGAAAAATAACCAGTAAGACTTCTCTTTATACACTAAACACACTGAAGTTGCCTTACAAGGTAGAATGAACTTCTCCAGTTCCAAAAAAAAGTTCCAAGTACATCTAGAAATCTGTTCCTAAGAACACAGGCTAGTTATCATTGGTAAGGTTCTTGAACCTATTCACAAAAAAAGTAACTGGAGAGCTCTGAAAATAGTATTATTTGATCTTAATTTCCCTGAAATGTATTCACAGTAATGAAGAGAGCTATGCATATAGAGCAAGTCAAAAAAAGTAAAATAAGTAGAGTGCGCATCTAACAAGAATACCTTAGGCAAGGTTAATTACAGTGCCCTGAAAAAGCAACTTATGCTTTAGACTGACCRGTATTTGCTCACTGCTTAATAATCAAGTGGTGAATATTCAAGTAGCATAATTACCATCCAGATATGTTAATCCTGTCCCACTGCAACCACAATCTAAAGAAAAACAGAGAAAGTAAAGATGACAGTTGAACAACAAGGCTGAAGGACAAATGGACACCCTCAGATTACTAGACTGTCCCAGTGTTGTTATCCCTAGACCCTTAATAAGTTCCTGTTAAGGTACCAAATACAAATCTTGACAATGCCACATTTCCAATGYTAGCCTCCATGCTAGACAACTTTTCACTGATTCTTTGTAGTCACACATTTGTTGGTATCTATCACTTACTTYCTGTGTAAGTTGGACAGAAAAATATTTTTGTTTTGAACCTGTATAACCCCTAATGCAACTGGAGCCACTCCACCAGGCACACATTATTACGGTGTCATTAAAAAAAAAAAAACAACAAACCAACAAAAAACAAAATAAAACACCCAAAAACCAAAACCAGTCTGTCTATATTACTAGCCACATTGATCAATCTAACCGCTACACTTGATTACTACAATTTACAACAAGGAATAAATATCCATTTTTAATACATCCTGTGGATAAAACAAAGTGAAAGAACTATTCATGARCATATGACTGCACTACAAGATTATGTTGATGATATAATATTAAAATTGTTACCTTCTGAAATTTAAGATTCCTGTCTAGTTGTATCAGCTAAACTTCAATAAAAATGAAGCTGTCAACCCAAACCAGCTAGTAAATATGCATTTTGATACAGCATGATAGATGACAGGGCGAGAGACCAGAATGGCTGACTACGCCCAACTGAAAGAACAGAAGTCTTCAGTGCAGGAGAGAATGGGAGGGGGGGTGGGGGGGTGTGTTCATCTCATGTTTAACAGCCACAGGGAAAATTCAAGCTTTGGCTGAAGATGATGATTCCTTGTGAAAAGAAAATTTCCTCCAGAAATACAACATTTGGAGTGGGCTATTATTACAAAGCCTTAGAGAAAAATCACAATGCAAAAAGATGTGTTTTACTTTAAATACTTGTTTTTTAGATTTACGTCATTGTCTTGGCCTTACTAGTTGTACCACCCTGCATTAGCTCTGCCTCTCTCCTGCCTCTGGAACTGTACCAGCACTGGGAACAGCAGCTGGCGACGGTCTCAAGTCAGACTTCCTATGGTTCACCACAAAGCAACTACCCTGTGGTGAACCGTAAGTTGGAGTGCTGTGGGGTTACCACAGTAATCGAAGGCAGACCGCTGGTCGCTGGGGAGTTCTCCTGCCAGTTTCCCATACAGACACATCCGAGAGAAAGCAGAGACAACACACCACGGATTAACCTGTCAAGTGCTCATTAAGACAGCTACGCTCTTCCAGTATCCACGTCAGGTATTTCACAGCGTGCATGGGTATCCCCATAGCAGTGCACTGTACTCAGGGGCACACTTTTAGCACTCAGCATCTAGTATGTTATTTTTTGGTTAGGTAAACACTGAGTATGGTGGAATAGCCATAAGGAAGGTTGCCTGTTTACTCTGTCCAGCCTGTTGAACTCTTTCAGGTTAAGATCTTACAAAAGAAGGGAAAAGTGCCCCTTTCCCTGGACGCAGCTAACCATACCCAGCCAGGGGAAGCTGCTCCAGTCCCAGGAAGAGGCAGCAGGCAGGCAGAGACACAGCAAGCCAGGATCCCAATGCACAGGAGATCCCCGAGAAAGCAGAGAAGAGGTGAGCAGACAAGCCACAGATGTGACAAAGACAATGGGGTCTTCCCAGGGTCTAGGTGGGGATTTGGAAAGGTTTGCTGTGACTCAGGAAGCCTGTGAAAACTGGCTGGTTGGAAAGCAAAACTCTGCAGAGACAGAATAGATAGTTTTGATTTTAAGCCATTAATCTTAACATTTCACCAAGCAGATGTGAGTTCCTATGGTATGCATGTTGACTTAAGTTAGTATTTTGTACTCTTACATAACCTATTTTTAAAGCGAAAATGTAGGTGTTTTGGGAAACACTAAGCATGGAGCAGGACAGTTCTACCCTCAAGGCATCAAAACCAGCAAAGCCATCACAACAAGTACAAAAAGGATCTTTGCTTCTCTTTCTAAAATGTTAAAATTATTCTGAGGACAAATTTTGATGTTACATACAAGTAATTTTTTACCCAGCACACTTGCTTCTATTACGTATTCCAAATACAACCAGCCTGAATGCCCATTTTCATGTTAGAGTAAGGTCTGAATTTCAATTTAAAGTTTCTTTTGGAAAGAATAAGAAGGAATGCTATGGTTTAAGGTGTGTACTTCATTTAAGTATTTTCACTGGTTATTGCATACAGACYGTCTTGCTATTAATCTTTTCAATTAAGTTTCACTGACTAAAATTATACTTGTAATTTTAAACTGGAGGTCAGATGGGATGGTATCTTCCAGCTTAAACTACAAGAATTTGGTGTTTGAAAATGCTGTAACCAAAAAGTACGCTGAATTCTACATACTAAAATTACTTATGAGATCAGGAGTAATTAATAAGCCTATTGTAACTACAACTCCAAATTTAAGAGCTTTCAGAATTCCCTCACAAACGCTGTAATCCCCTTATTTTAGAAAAATATTCAGGAAACAGATGCCTGTATTTCATTGATTTCTACTATGTCAGAGTCAAACCTGTTATAGRTAGTACTACACTCTCCACATCTGTACCGTAGCACAAGGCGAAAGCTGACATGATTAGCAACTTAATGGGAGAATCCTTTCAATTAGTACTAAGTATTTTCTCCATTGCTTCTTGGCTTGTCTTCCCAAAAACATTCCACTTCACTGCTGAAAATATTTCTCCTTTCATTCCTGAATATTCTTCTAAAAAATTCAGAAACTAAAAATTGAAGTATGATGAAGTATCAATTAAACTCTCAAGAGCTCCTGTTAAGAAACCACAGAAGTAAGAATTTATAATTAATGAACAACAGAGTTGCATGAAAAACTAAATTTTAAGGACACAGTAAAAATAAAGTGCCAAATTTCCTTGAATGATGCAGTCCCCAGGATGTTCTCTCACTGTAAGTCACAGCTAGATCGGACTATGTTACCGTCTGAGTTGGAAACTAAGAGGCATAAACTGTTCCTTTTCATCCTAAAAATATGACTGATACCTACATTTAAACACACCTGTTTTAAAAGCAAGAAATACAGGGAATTCTGAAATTGCGGAAATCTGCATATGCTCCTCTGTGCACAGAAATCACTACAAGAGAGACTGAGTATAAAAAGAGATAAATGAAGTTTCAACAATTATGAGTTACCAGACCTAAAATTTCCATTTATGAAATTTCAACACTAATAGATGCAAGGTATATATATTTGAAGTAGGAAAAACTAGTGAAGGAAGTAAGGAAGATTAAAGAGATGATGATTCTCTGCAGAGCTTCAGGGAAGATCTCTTATTCCTGCTCCAGTACGCAATGGCTATTTAAACAGATCAAATGACGTAATTACAGTATGTCCTTACAGCTGTATCCCAACAGGTTTTCAGTCATTACATTGTTCATTAAATGATCAGGTTTTGGTTTTTCCCCCCAGTAATTCTTTAAAATTTCTTCCTCTCTTTTGCCTCCCCCTAAAATATAGACAGCATGGACAGAAAACTTCAGAGGAGAGCTTATTACATATTTCTAGTTTCTCTGGATACATATAATGTACTTTGCTTCTGGCAGTTATTCAATTCGTAATCATGTGGAAGCTTTAATACATAGGCTGTTTACTACCACTTCCAGAACATTGACTGACAATACAAAAACCTACTCTATCAATATGATGCAGTACCCTAATATACAGGTACTCTTACATTCAACATTATAGCATTTAGTATTACCCTTCATTATACTTATGCTGCTTTCCAATATGTGTCAGTATGTCAGCTTCAGGTACATCTGAAATGCTGCTTTATTACATTAACAATTGCTTAAAGCAGACTTATTAATGCCTCAATATTCCTCAAGAACAAAATGAATAACTGACAACATTATGAAAACACCAAGACTAGAGAAAAACTCAATGTTCTTGCCACCCATTCTTTCCTATCTTGCTTAATATTACACGATTCATGAACCACCTATACAACTGCCATCACCTACTTAATACAGTAAGTATGAAAAATGTGACATCGTTGTAGTAAATTATAGCCAACAAAAACAATGAGGAAGCTATAGATCACCGAGTCAATGCAAAAATCAAAGGGCAGAATAGCTACAAAGCACAAAATCCTTTCGTCAAGTGTACATACAAGGTGGGAAATCTCCACGGGAGAAGCCTCACAAAGATGCTTCTGATCAGAACCTTCTGCTGAGGAACTGACTGTGGCAAGTGCTGCTCTGCCCTGCAATGGTTATTGCTCACAGACCCAGACGCAAGGTCACTCTCTGGCTTGCCTTCATTGTGTACAGCACATGTTCTGTACAAAACATGGATATTAAAACTTTCTGAATGTTGAATTTACTAGGAAAGCATGAAAAGAGACTTAAAATTATAGACAATTACTGTCATTTTCTTTTGTAGATTTTCACAACTGTACTGGAACAAAACTGATTTCTTTTCAGTGCAAAAAAGCAACCCAAATTAGGACTGCTATTAGCAAGTAACACCCAAATTCTCATTATCTGGACTTTTTTAAGTTTTACAAATAAACTTTATCAAATGCTAGTTTTCTAACGCTTTTATCTGCACTTCAACCATGAATATTTTTTTCCATACAACTTCAACAAGGAAGAGAACGTACCACTTAATATTTTGGAAACAAGGACAGACAACAATGATGCTTTTCATTGAATTTTTAATGCTGATTTTTGGAAAAGCCTCTTTCCTGCTTCTTGTGTATCTGAAAGATAGTTAACCCCACTGCTGCAAGCTATTTCTTAAAATTTGTTGTCCTTGTGAAAAGGGTCAAGATTTTCTTAGTCTGCGGAGTTATATTTGGTATACAATAGCCCAAACCTGTGAACAGCTAAAATAAACCCAACCTTTCCCACACGCCTCCTGAATGAGGAATTAATGACTGTGTGCAAACTCAAAATAAAGTGTAAGTGGAGTTGGGCTACTCAGGAGAAATACAGAGACACTGCTCAGACACATAGGGATGAAATTAAGAAAGCCAAAGTTGGGCTAGATTCGAAATTGGTCGTGCAGGTAACAACCACAAGGACTTCTGCAGGCTATGTTGGCAGCAAAAAGAATATTAAGGAAAGCRAGGGCAGCTGCCCAATGGATGGAGGACTTGGCAATAAAAACATACAGGAGASGCTGATTTACTCTATGTCTCCTTTGCCTCAGTCCTTCCTGATAAGGTCTACTGTCAGTCCTTCCAGGTCTCTGCCACTGTGCATTTGTGAGGATGAAGGACTATCTCAGGGTTGAGAAAGATAAAGTTGGAGACAGCTAAAAGCAAACTGGACATACAGAATTCCTCAGTCCACAAGAAGAATATGGAGCAAGTCCATATTCTGTGGAAGCCACTTCTAGGTATGTGAAGAAAGTGACTGGGAACAGCCACCATTGATTGAATTATGCCTAATCACTCCCTACAACAAAATGACTGGTTTGGTGGATGAGGGGAGAGCAGTGGATGTCATCTACCTTGACTTTAACAAGGCTTTCAACATGGGTCCCTCATAACATCTTTGTAACCAAACAAGCGAGAAACAGACTGGACAGGCAGACTGCAAGGTGAGTGAATAACCTGCTAGACTACCAGGCATAAAGCACAGTGGTGACAGACCYGATGTCCAGCAGGTCACCCGTTACTAGCAGTGCTCCTCTGGCACCTTTACAGTGACAGCATCTTTACAGTTTAGCATCTTCCTGAAGCTGGATGATGGGACTTTCAGGAAGTCTGCAGATGACACCAAATTGGGAGGAGCGGCTGATAAATGGGTCATTCAGAGGGATCCTTACAGGCTGGAGAAAGAGGCTGACGTATCCAGTGAACACAACAGCACTGCTGCTGGGATGAAGTAACCCCACACAGCAGTACGGGCTGGGGCTAGCTGGTCAGAAAGCAGCTTTGTACAAGACAACCTGCGGGCCCTGTTAGCACACGAGTCAGCAGAGTGGCTTTGTGGCAACATAGGCTACCAGACACTAGGCTCAATGAGTAAGAGTTTACCTCACAGGCTGAAGAATATTATTTCTGTCTGTGACTTGGGATACTACACTAGACACACAGTTTGGGGATCCTCAGTACAAGGTACTGACGCATTGCGGCAAGTCCTAAAGAGCCACCAAGACGAACTGGCTCTGAAGCATACAACGTACAGGGAAAAACAAACAGAAATGGTAGCGTTCAGCCTCAAGGTGAGRCTGAAGTGGATCTAACTGCTGACTTCAACTGCCTGACAGGCAGATACAAAGAAGGCAGCATCCAACTCTTCCAAGAGGTGCCCAGCAGGAGGGCAAGTGCAGTGGGGTCACAAACCGCAGCAAGGGATGTTCCAGTTAGACACAAGGAAAACATTCTTCATAGGAAGGGTGGTCAAACACCAGATCCRTCTGCCTGGAAAGCAGCCTGCAACCATTACACTTGAAATTTTATTACTTCAGTTACTTTTACTTACTTCTTAACTCTAAACAATCCTCTTGGTTAGGTGCCAAATTTCTCTCGAACAAATGTTCTTTCAGCCCAGTGTACTAGTCACAGTGGGTGTTTCTGGTTTCTTATGAAGCTGGCTGCATGCTTCATTACAGAAAATTTCAGGTTTGTTGTGTTTTTTTTTTTTTTTCTTGGTGTTTTTTTTTTTTGTTTGTTTGTTTTGGGTTGTGTTGTGGGTTTTTTTTTTTTTTTATTCACATTGCAGTACTACTTCTCATTGCATATCACTCATCAACTGTTTTATAGTGCCTTTTCTGAAAATCTGTTCATCTCTGATTCCAGAAGTTTTTGTTCTCCCTCACTCTAAGTATAATATACATTTAAAACAACTTCTGGTCTAGGAGAATTTTTTTCTCTTTAAGGTCAATGCATAATATATAACCATCACAATTAGCTATAAATCACCACGATTAGCTATCAATTATTAGTCAGATGGCTATATTTTTCCCTGTGCACCCAATGGAGTATCAGTAACTACAGTACTCCCACATCACATCATACACTATTTCATAGTTAATGTCTTTTGATCATCTCCATATGGGACATTTCACACTTAAGTAGAAGTTATTCATCATATCCATATAGTTCCTTTGAGAAGGAAAATCAGCTGTTGCCAGAGTGCGGAAACACAGCTTTTCTGAAACACATGGGAACAAGTGGAACAGGAAAAAAAAGCTGCACAGAAACCTGCAAGAATATTACCACTGCAATTTTCCAAACAACTCAGAGAGGGGTAGGAAGAGGGAAGAAAGCGATTAAGCAGACTTTTGGTGTTTTCTAAGAAGGAGGATCTGTCTTCTGTCTTGCATTGATTCTGTTTGTTTCTTCTGCCAGCTTACTATCATGCCCTTTGCTCCCAATTAGAAGTGGTAAGATGGCATGGGTGCTAACGATGTTTCAGAGCAGAGAGCAATGCCGTTTCCAGCTAGAACTACTACTGGACATCCTTCCAGTAGTATTAGTGCAAGAGACGAACTGTTTGTGAAAGGGACACTGTGTAACTTGCAGCAAACTAAGGGCTAAAAGCATATATGCCAGCCTGTAGCACACCTTTTATTTGACACGTATAGCCAAAGTGTTTCTCCTTCCAGGCATCTGGAAGAGTACACAAGTTAAATGCTTATGACTTTTAATGGCTCCAAGATGATACCAATTGTTTCTCAGTACTTATTTACTATTTTCTTTCCAGCTCCTATAACCTCACTAAAATGGAACTGTCCATAAAATCAGCTGTGGGGTAATTCCATTTCTCTGTAGAGACCAGCAAGCCTGGCCCTTTAGCCTCACCTKCCTCTGTTATTAGAGATACTAAAATACATGAGCACTGTCTAATATTTATCAAGCTCCACAGACATACAYAGTGTTTTTCAGATTAAGAAATTGGAGCAAAAAGAATATTTGTTTTTCAAAGGGCCCAGAAGGAAGCCTGCCACACTTGCAGAAAACTTGATATTCTGGCTTTCTATGCTTGCTGAGCTACCAGACTACACTCCAAATAGCTAGAGTTGAAGTTAAGAAAGTCTGATCAAGCATTAATATGGTTTTAAGACATTAAGATGGTTTCAAGGCATTAAGGGTGGAAATCTAAGACAACACAATAATGTTGCCAAAATTAACTCTACCTTGCAAAAGCTGATGACAATAGAAACAAGGRAAGTATTAAATTATGAATCATCAACAACTTTTTTTTTTTTTTAAAGTAAAATACTATGAAGGCAATGTTTCCATGTAATTGGAGGTCAAGGAAAACTTTGACATTCGTAAAGATTACAAGATTAGTTTATATTCATGCATATAAAAAAACATTAACAAAGCAAGTATCTATCATCCTCCAATGTTTCCAATTCTTGTTAAAGTACTGTTGAAAGACAGTGCAAGGGACAGAAATTTTATTTCATAACAAACCGTTCTTCTATCCTGTAGAAAGGAACCATTTATCCTTGCATACCCCAGGTCCTAAGATAAATGCATGTGATAATGCATTTGTAATCCATCTGTACTCCTGCTTTGTTCACAGCATCTTTTTTTTATTATCATGCAAATTTCATTACATAATGTAATAATTTACCTCCCTAAGCAAATTTCTTGTCAGCGTAGACTACCTTACCGACTCTGTTCAAGGCTTTCTGGAGGCTTCCATTCTGGTTACATAAATTTACCCCAACTCATTGCTTGCTCAGAAGGATGGCAAACACCATTTGATGAATTAGCGTTCCACAACCTGCTTTTGTGATTACACTTGTAAAACTATTGCAAAGTTTACTTGTAAAACACAGTAACTTTCACAGGTTACTGTGACCAGATTTTTTTCTATGCACTATCATTACCTTCTAACACATTATGAAAGTTATTAGGAAGCCAGGGGCAATCTTAGTGTAGAAACACAGCCAGGATGATCCCTGAAACCTTTCCAGTAATTTTTAGTGCTGGCTCTAGCACAATAATCACAGTAACATACTTCTGATCGAAAATCAACACTGAAAAAGAGCTATAATGTGGATGGTGTACGTAAAATTAATCGTTCTCATCACATAGYATCAAGACATCACCTGTTCTGAAAGCTATACAAGGGGCAACACATACTGAATTTAAGTGGCACCGCTCATTTTTCTTATGTACAGATGGACAAGATAGGTAGCTGTCGCTATTTCACACTTCTCCTGGCTACAAACTATGGACTTTACCGATACCAATATGCGAACACCAACATCTCATCCTTCCTCAAGCCTATCATACCATCACCCAGAAATCTTAAAGATTTTTAAAGAGTATTGGAATGAAATACATCATCCCAAACACATATCAGAGGCAATTCAATTAATGAACATACGTTTGCCTGCAACATCAAAATGCTATACAGCCAAACAGCAGACATAACTTTGAAACGCCTTTATTCCTTTCACAGGGAAACTATACTCTTCTATCTGATTTTGTCAGATAATTTTTGCTGAGGGTGAACTTTCTATTAATACGCTTCCTAACACTGTATGTGAGCTCTTTTAATCCAGAAACCTGCTGGAGATTGAAAGTCCCACTACTCTGAAGCCTCTCAGATTCAGAGTGCCCTTCACACCCCCATTACTTGGAACAACTATTCTTAGCTACTCTGACCCCCTGAGAGTTTAAGATGTGTCCCTAAGTAATACAGAAAGGTTCCTGGAAAGCCTCAGGAACAGACACATTTTCATCTAGAATCAATCATTTTTCCAGAAGAATCACCATATATCGTTGAGGATTTTTATGGGAGGGGATGAAGTGTTACTTACCAGTAGTCCTGTTTATTGCAGTCTTCCTCTTCCTCCAGCCTACAACAGAGTCCTTACACTAAGCGTTACAGCTCCCACCTACCAGGAAGCAAAAGAATTGTCAATCAAGGTCATTAGGGAAGTACCAACCTGTGCACTTCCATCTCAGTTACATTTCCATAGCATGGAGACCCAAACTGCATGTGGGAATCTAGAAAAACTTCATCACCAAACTGTAACGAAGGAGAAATARAAGGAAAGTAGTTGCTTGAGGCATTAGGAGGCTGGAGAGAAGCGATGGCTTGTTGATGATTTCTCTTTCTCGCCTGCCACACATTTCTTAAATAGGAGCCTCTGCTAAAGAAATCAGAAAGAAAAGAAARGCTGCTATGAACAGTCACCAGAGGCCAATCGCACGCTCAAGGCATGCATCCAAATCTGTGCAGTCTAAACACTAGGAGAACAGCTGAAACTTAATGGGGCATAGCAAGTTACACAGGAATGGGACTTCGTTGCTATTACGGACACTGACTGTTTCTGCTATGATAAGATGATGTGCTACTAGGCCAAAAAGAAATCAGCTATCTGCAGTATTTAGCTATATTGAATACTGTCCTTTGAAGACAACAGATATTAAAGGACTTAGGTTTCTCTATTAATGCAACTTCCAGAGGAAAGACTGTACAAAGGTTTGATGYATATAATCTATCTTAATCTATTCTGTCTGTACCTGTGTATCAGTAAATTCTTTAATTGCATTATATGCACATAACTTTTTTTAAAAGGTTGTGGACAAGCATGTTATACTTACCTATTCCTTTCGTTGGAATTTATGAAAGTATCTGCTAAATTAATCCAATCTTTCTACAGAGGGGAAAAAATTACCTATTCTCAGAAGTCTTTGAAGAGGAGGAATGTAAAATGTATTGACTAGCGCAAAACTGTTTTTTAGAACTGTGAGCTGATGTAAGACAATTTACCTGTCTAAAGTGAGGACACCTGACAAAGCTGTCATAAGATTTCATGCCTCTAACATGCTTTTTCCAAGTATTACAACGGCTTTATCAAAAAAATGTTTTTATTTTGAGGTAAAAGTGACAGGCATCTCAGCTGCCAAAGTTATTGGCGTTACCACATTTGAAACTCAATCTCTGTGGAACTCAAAGGTATAAAAAGCATAGCTACAGACAAGAGGTTGATGTGATGATACATAAGGTGATGAGAGAACAAGAATGAGATCACCTTTCTATTTGAGGTTCACCTTTCCCTGGTGCTAACTTTCTTTACAAGAAAGTTTCTCTACATAAAGCTTTTGAAATTGCCTCTTTTAGGAGCTGAGAATCAAAAATAACCCACTGACCCCACAAATGATACAAAGTTTTCAAGGAGAGTCACATATTACTATAATTTACAGAAACTATTCTATAAAGCCAGAAAGCTCAAAAAAATTAGCYTTTTCTATTTTAGCTCTGTACAGCATGTTACATGTAGTTGTAAGCAACCAGCAACTACAGCTATTTAAGAAAGAGGGGTGAAATGAGAAACATTAGTAAACGAGAAAAATTGTCATTATTCRACAGAATAAATCAAACCATGGAAAACATCCTGTATGCTGAATAAAGAATCCAAAGATAAAGACAGCATGTCAGTGAAGCGATAGCTGTATGAATTATTGACTTSAGACACTCAGCGAGCCCACTACACTTACAGTGAGCATGACCCAAACAATACCCTACTAATGTGAGAATTTTGAAGGAACAGAGTCTCTTTACAGATTGTCAAGGACTGTTCCTGGAAGGTATTCTCACAGAGGTAACTCAAAATGTTACCATTTAATTTCTCTGCAGAAATGGAGTCAGATGTCTGCATTTGGGCATCTGTATTTTTCAGACAGTGCTTAAAAAACCCAAAACGGCGGTAACAGTTACCAACAAAATGCAAGCAGAAAAAAAAATTGTGGCAAAGGAACATTAGGAAGTATACTAAATGGGGAAAGAAACAAGAATTTAGCTTGTGTAAGACCAGAATAAAAACAGAAGCAGTACCCATTCTTCCTGCTGTTCAAAAACACCCAACACCCCTAAGAAAATGGAGAACCTTTGCACGTGGAATTAGCCAGGACAACTGAACAGGAGCTGAAGGTTCCAAGTTTGATGCCAGAAGTTGAATACCTCCAAAACTTCAAGGTTGAATAAAACATTTCTCATTAAGCATGAAGCCCAGAAGTTTAATAAAAAAAAATGCTCCCAGGGCACTAAAGATTTAACCCGCATGATGTGTTCAAAAATCTTGACCCAGTAGGTACTATATGAGAATCACTAGAAAAGTGCACAAAAAAAMCCCTTCAGGCAAACACCTAACCAATGCTTCTAACAGTTGCTCTGTTACCCCGCTCTCTCCACCCCCCCAGCCAGTATACAATTATTTAAAATAACTGAATGAGYTTTTCTTCACACAGATATGTTGACCCAGGAAAACAAGCTAGTAAGTGGGAAATACTGTGGTTCTTCACCCTGACAGACTGCACCTTGCCACTACTCAGTATCTATCTTATCAAATGCTCTCTGAACACATTTGTAAACCATCAGGCTGCCAAAAGCCCTTCAACCGGTATTTAACACTACARTGACTTTCCAGGATGGCGGTATCACTTGCTTCTGTTAGATGTCACGTTTCTGTCAAAATCAAAAGAAGAGAGCGCCCTTAAATTCCCAATCCACAGCTGACCCTTCTGCCTCAGAGAATTAATACTATTCACATCGCTCAGTCGTATCTTCTGTACTTGCCCTCTCATTGATTCATCTCATCATCCAGAAAGACAATTTTCCCTAAGAAGTGACGTTTTTCCATTCACAGTGACAGGCATTCTTCTCAACTGCTCTTGAGCAGTACAAGCATCTTGCAGCCTTCTCATGACTGTCTTATTCTTACCTAGTACCACAGCTACAGAGTCACTCTTAGTGACTGCCCTCTTCACCTTCTCCCTTTTCTTCTCAAAACTGCGTACAACTTACACATCCTTCCTCAGTTATCCCCTTCAGTCATGTTATTAACACCTCTTCCGTTACTTCCATCCCTAGACCTTTCTGTGCACCACACCAGCTACCTCCTCACATCCTTCATCCTTCCTCTTTGATGCTCACCCAGGCCTTAAGCTGTCAACTTTGTCACCTATTTAGTTTCTCTCTTCTGTTTTCATATCTAAAAAATCCAGTTCTTGGCCATGCCACTGCCTGTTTCTTTAATCAAAGTTCCCATTCATTGGCATCACTGCATTTCTTACTTGCCCATTTCAGTTTTCAGCCCCTTTGCACAATGTTAACAAAAAGCATATACACACACCTAGTATCACTCCACATCTTGAAGGAAGGTGTTTCTGTATAGATGTTTTCAGACAGAAGCAGCGCATAGAAGTGAGCTTTTGTAAAGCAGCATTTGCGTCTCAATATTCAAACAGAAGGTCTTAAGTTTTCTGTTCTTTGAATTTTGCTTTCTCGTAGATATGTTCTGGTTTAAAATTAACTTGGAATGAAGGAAGCCCCTCAGAGCCTTAACCTCCAAAATACTACAGTGAGACAGCATCTCATTTACTTCAGCCCTTACTGGAGTTAACACAGGTTTCCATCCACATTTAATAAAAAAAAAATTGTCTGAGAAAGCCTGTTTGCTTCTCAAGGTTCACTACGACTACATCGGTAACTATAACATGAAGGAGTTTTACCAGGAATGACAACACCAGAAAAGCCTGAACTGAGTAAAATGCTATTGAGGATGTTCAATAGCTCTGCAGCAAAGGGGACAACTAGTATTTTAGAAAGCTTTTTTGCTTTTGTTAATGCAAGCATAGTCTGTAAGATAAGCAAGCAACGATTTGCTTAAAATACAGTGACTCAAGCCATCAAGAATCATGTTTGAAAACGCTGAAAGGAAGTAATGATTCCAGCCTCTAACGATAGAAAGCCCACTACATGCAGCTCTCAAACAATAAAAAAAAGAAAAAAAGAAAAAAAAAAACCAAAAACCAAAACAAAACATGAAGTACACAGAAGTTCCATGTCTCACTGGGATACAATCATTAGGGGACTAAAGCAAAACTTCCACAAAACTTTTCAGTCAATGAAATGAACATGTAACACCTGAAGTTACTCAGAATTAAGCATCTGAAGACACTTGGAGTTAACAGAATTAACTAATGAAAAAGTGTATTAGGATCTTTGGGGGCAGGGGGGAGGATGAATTCAGAGGCAAACAAAACCAAAAGCATTTGAAAATACTAGTGTAAATTTTTCTAGGAAATTACCACAAGGACAATTTCTCTAAAAGAAGTTTCAAAAACCTATTTTATTATTGAAAGGGCTCTCTTGCGCTTATAAAAAAAGAAGAAAAATATTTTTTAATTTAGAGCAACAGTATTAGTCATTGCAGTACTATATAGAACAAACATAAGAGAGTAGAAATCAAGGATGGATAATACTGGTCAAATTTTATATTTTCAATACCTCCAGTGAGGCCAAGGACAGAAATATGTTATCTAAACCATATTAATATCACCTTGTCTYAACAAGCTAGCACTTAGCAGCTAAGCTGTGACAAGAAATGACAGGGTGCTTACTTTGTCCCACATGCAAATTCCCACTAAACTTGTGAGATTTAATTTGCATTTGCAGTAAGCTAAGCATTTACTGGACAAGAGTAGTTACAATTTATCCAGCTGACACTCACCTAGCTACTATCAGATCACATATCCCCACATTTTAGAAAGACAAATCTGATTACAGAAGGGTTCGAAATGGTTTGAGTGTAACAAACACTCAACATTGTTAGCAAATTATCAGCAAGATTTAAGTGCAGATCTAAGACACTTTCATACACACTTCTGTGGATACTTCATGAAACAATTCCCTCCTCCACTAGAAAAGCTATGCTTTCAGATCATGTGTGGATAAGTAGAGCTGCTGATGAGAAATATTCTTACTGTGAAAGGAACAGGAGAATATGCTCTAAGGAGGAAAGGCAGCCAAGAAAGGCAGCAGCCTACGGAAAGTAATTTCTTGGATTACCTGAAAGAAATGGACAATTGTAGATCCAGGAGGAGGGAAGAATTAAAGACAGGATGATTAACTTGTACCATTCAACTTGAAAAGCAAACATACATTTTCATCTAGACACTGTAGTCCTATTATAGGACTGCAAAATTAAAATATCATAAACAATGTTTTTTCCAGTTCATTTAGTACACTTACCAGCATTTGCTGCATAGAGAATTTCATTGATGGGTCAGTTGTACTTCCTCTCTAAAGTGCTTTGAGGGGAGCTCAAGCGCATCCTCTTCCTCAATCTTTGAAGTGTTTACCTGTACCACCAGCTTTGAAAGTAAAAGGCAACAGGCAGGCAATGCAGAGACAGGAATGAGGCTGAGTACAATATTATATTACTCCAAAAATATTTTAGTGTTGCTCTTCAACTCTTACAGGGACAAAGTCCTGTGTTGGGTTTTTTTGGTTGTGGGKTTTTTTTTTATAACCAAGGCTTTAGACACTATTTAAAAGATACTATTTAAAATTGACATTTTGGAATTAAGTCAGCAATATATCAGTTGACAAGAATATAAGAACAGATAATCTGAAGTCATATACATTATATACACATATACATAAAACAACAAGGATTCTTAATGGATAAAATTATTGGTGTCCTATAACAAAAAGCAATTGGAAAACTCCCAATATTAAATAAAACAGAATCACTATTGGGTACTAAGAACTACTGGGAGCACATTATAGTAGGAATGTTGATAAGTGTGGAATTATGTAAAATAATTAATTATGTCTGTATAAACACGTCAGAGTAAAAAGAATTAAAACAGTGGTGGAAATACTACAGGTGAAGACTAAGACTGGCAAAGATTTGTCCACAATGGGGGGGGGGGGAGAGAGTATTTAATGGACAAAATTCACATCAAATGTTTTATATTCCAAAAGTGACTATAAAAGATAATGCTACTCTGCAGTCTGTTGCAATTATTAACAAAGTTATTTCCAAAACCCAAAAATTAAGTCTGCAGGATGAAATGTTTCATACAAGTATTAAAAAGAACTGGCAAGGAACTGATTTTGACTGCTTCTGTTTGTTACTCATCTTCATGTTAAAAGGACAAGCGTGCTGCAAAAGCATGAGAATGAGGTTGCTTCTGAGCTGATGACTGCAACTAAGGAAATTTCCACCATACTTAAATGTTAGGAAGCWGCCACAGCGCTTGGTTTTCATAGTAGATATTACAGGTTTGCTGACCTAGCAAAAGTAACCTGCTTCTTATATAACCTAGAACTTAAAGAAAATAAGGAAAATTGACTTTTTTTTTTTAATTAAAGCTAACTGGCAGACAGGCTGCACAATACTAGAGGATCTAAATATGACTACGCAAGTGCAAAGTACTGGGAATTAATTCAGTTTAGTCTCCATCTCTTCTCTATAAAGAAGAGATAGAAAGAAAAAGGTAGTGGTTGTTGCTTCTCCTACTGTTGATTTTTGTTTGTTTGTTTTGGGGGGGTTTGTTGTTGKTTTTTTTAAAGTTAAATATAGTTTTAAAATTTTCGCCATTAAACTCTAAAAATAAGACTTTTTTTTCTTGCAGTGTAGAAGTGGAAGGTAGAAACAAAAGTAATATAAACAGTAGTAAAACTTATCCTGTACTTCCACATGCAATTAGCAAGGAGCAATTTTGGCATGATATTGAAGTGGGAACATTTCATTGTTTCTGCGGAAATACAGCACAKAATAAAGCAGATGTTTTGACTAGAGGGGAAAGGATTTTATTATGGAGAAAGGTGAACTTCTCCCCAAAATGTTAACCGTAGAGGTGAATTAAGTGAAACATAAGAATATAAAGCTCCCTCTACTAGCTGAGAAAAAGTCAACACAAATGTTAGTGCATAAAAGTGACTACAGGCAGAAAACTGTAATAGATGAACAAGAAAACTAAAGGAGATTTATAGTTTCAATCATGTTTGTTGACTAATCAAGAGGAAGTTTCCAAATCAAGCTACCAACAATATAACATGGATTATAATAATTTCATATTTGCTACAACAGAAGCTTCAGAAGTGAAAACTACAGTGCACCAATACCATAATTTGTACTGAACACTCGCTCATGATTCAGCACCTGTTTTCCAGGCAAAAAGGCTGGAAATATGGCAAGACAAAAATTCAGTATCCTCTGCAGAGAAGCTTCAACCCTGTGTGCATCAGAAACCCCAAATCTCTCTCATTATGAATGTCTAGAAAGTGAGTCAGGGACAGTTTTCAACACTTATCCCTCTTCCCCAATTCTTCGATTCTTGATCCATCATTATTTTCTTAATGCTCTTCCCTCTTTTTAACTGTTATTTCACGTTTTATAGATTAAGAATTGAAAACTGAGATGCAGTTAAATTCTTATGTGGCCAGGACCTGCAGTGGGAACAGATGAGCGAGATGACTGAGACAGTAGTCATCTTTGCTTCCACTCCTACACAAGGTTCACCGCAAAACAGTAAGAATTGCAAATATCTAGATATCTTCTCAAGCTGCAGACAGTGGAAGTCTCAATCATTTCATCTTTTTTTTGGACATTAAGAACCACAGTCCATTTATGAACTTTTTAACAACAGAGAGAAAACTATGACATGACTATAAAAGAGATACTTCACATTTTCACAGATAAARCATCTGTACGTTTAGCATTCCTTTTGCTAAGTCTTAATGAGGCAGGGAAGGCAACAACCACTTATTACGCTTGAAAGAAGATGATTCTACCATCGCCCTTAGGGAAGAAGGTCAACACCTTCATACGTACAAGCAGAGTGTCTCAAAACTTTTGGAAAGCATGGTTCTTGCTTGGCTCATTTGGTCTTGCACAGTTCTTCATATCAGYTGCAGCTCCACTAGTGAGGAGCAGCTGCAGGCCTGTGAGGAACGTCTGTCAGTAGTTTCTGCAAATGCTCGCAGTCAGTAACTGCAGCCTGTTCTTCATCTCCCACCCTAGCCAAAGGGAGCAAAGCAGGGCCACGGGAGGAAGAGCCATAGTACTGCTCTTGAATACTCTGTGATCCGCTTGGATCCAGCAAAATTTTGCAAGCCTCAAAAAGCCACACTGAGAAACGCCTCTCTGCAAGAGTTATGATCACAACATGATCACGGCATGTAGAGCATTAGTGACAGAGCTTTAATGGAAAGTGTACTTCAGATACCCTTCTTGGGAAGGAAACTCATTCATAAAGGTCTAAATACACAGCACTAACTCTTACAGTTACTTCCTCAAAAATCATCTGAAAGTGATGCTGGGTTTGGTGGTTTGTTTTTTGTTTGGTTGGTTTTTTGTTGTTTGTTTGGGTTTTGTTTGTTGTTGGTTTTTTTTGTTTGTTTTTTTTTTTTATTCCAAAGAAAATTCCCTTTTAAGGGACTTACCTTCTCCAGTGCCAACGAATCCACAGGCTCAAGACTGATGGAAGCCAGGGACTGCAGAGCTGATAGACTTAATCCACCTGCTAAAAAGGATCATGCTGGAGCTGGTAAGAACTACTGGCTGCACAGTCCAAGCCTAAATTTACTTAACCCAGTATGAAGTCCCTACAAAACTTTATTGTCTAGCTTCTTGGCTAGGCAGAGTCACAGAAGAAATACGAAACCAACAGCCCAGGGTGACACCAGTCCCTAAGAGGGTACAAGACACACAAGACCAATGCATTGCCCCCCAAAGGCGCTCTCGTAAAGTAAGTGGAAAAAGAATATCCCACATCAAGCTGTATTGCAGAATTAACACACATACATCCCAGGCAGCAATTATGTCTACCATGAACTGGAAAAAGAACTKCAAGGCTGAAATTAAACTTCTTCATACAGAAGTTGGCACAAACTTGTTTGAACTCTTTCCTCCCTGGGCTGACGAGACCCAAGCCACAATCTGGACATACAAACCAGCACTGTCAGTCTTCTCTGCCTCTAGTTTCAGAACAACTAAAGGATCATCATCATTTCAGGAATTCAGAAACACCCTTTCTAAATAAAGCCYACTGCACTCATACAGTTTCAGTAAATCCCTGTACATCAGGACAAAACAGTGTTTTAAAGCCAAGCCCCTCTTCAAGTCTCCCAGTCTCACCAGCAGACATCATGCAGTGTCTCAGACTCTCCAAAACAAGGCCTAATGTAACCCAAGGCCGATAGTGCAAGATATTTTCCCTCACTGTGGATTTCCGGCTCCTCTCTCCAAACAGACAAAAACCCATCAGGACCCCACGCAGGACCTCTGCCACAAAGGAGAGCTTCTCTTCAATGTTAGTCATCTTCTCATCAACAGGACAGAAATACACCTTTATCTCCAATACTGCTTCTCTGAATGCACACTCCACAGCTATCTTTTGAATTGTACTCAGGGTATTATCAGTAAAATAGTATTTTCAGCGTCTCCACATGCCCACAACATTTTTTTCTTCACAATAATCCCTTTCGCCAACACTATACGCTTTGGGAGTCTGAACTCTTCAGCATCTGAGGGCTGGCAAGGCTTGCTTAAGAAGTTATTTTCTCTCTACATCACTGCAATAGCTTCATCAGAAATCATCATTGCTTCAAAACAGTCAACAAAATTGGGATGTTACATCCAGGCATCGCTCTTGCTCACAGTTCATCTGCTTAGTACAGACTTGCTTTCATCACCAGTTTAGTATGCTAGGCTGTGTACTGCCTTCAATGACAGTATTAAGATTCACCAGGCATCACACAGATCTTGCATATCAGAGCTCTCAAGTTGCCAAGGTCCARCCACCAGCTATTTTCAATAGGGCATAGGGAAGCACAGTCAACACATTTCCTTCTGAAAGGAAGACTGCTTTCTATGCACAATTTTTAAAGAAATGTCAAGTTTTAATTAACAAAAAAAYTTCAAACTTCTGCTATTCAGATGCCTATCACCATAATAACCAACCTACTCATAAACTTTAAAGAAATATCACCTTCAAAATACTGTATGAAGTAGGGAAGTAGTAACTTCAAGTGAGGAACCAAAGGCATATATTAAAGAGAAGTAATTTTTAAAAAGAAATCTATACTATGCATAAATACCCATAGCTTTTACACCACAAATAAAGCCTGCTGAATGACCTCTGTGGTATTGGTTTGTAGGTAGACATTATATGGAGTTGGATGACATGAACAGGATACAAGAGAGAAACTATACACATAATTCTGAACACCAAGATGCTTCAGGCATTTCTGTCAGCGTAGTGTATTTGTAAAGATATATTTACACTAAAAACAGATTACTTTTTGGTATTTGGGGGGTTTATTTTAACTTATCTTCCTATGATAAACAAACCTACAGCCGAAGTAGCACCTTCCTGAAAACTACCCTAATTTTTGGCTGGATTTCTTTCCTTCACAGTACTTCCTTCAATGTTCCCTTACGCATTCCACAAAGACTCTTCAGTCAAACACTAATAATTTTAAAGGAATGGTAAAGACAAACCAGCTTCAGACACCTGTACCAATRAAGAGCTGTTCAAGGTAGGCCCTGCTGCCTACAGTTGACAGCCTAAGATATCCTGCTTAAAAAAAAAAAGAAAACCAAAACCAAACCAATGCTGTCCAGACTARAATGTGAGTTACACCTAGCACCACCCACAGCAGTAGCTCCCAAACATCCATATCACATCCACAAAGTGGTACTGCAGAGCTAGACGGTGGCTGCAATAGCACTTGCATTTCCTGATCAGCTGTTCAGAGCAGATCCACAGAGGAGGAATGAAGTGTCCATAAGGTGTGGGCACGCCCAAAACGATCAGAAGAGAGGACCATCTGATGCAGGAGAGCTGGGGAAAAGATGGTTAGGAGTAGGCACAGTAGATATGTTAGAAAGGTGAAAGAGTAAGACAGTTGTGCACAGCCGACTGTAGCACTGGAAGAAAGTTAGAAGTGGGAAGAAACCTTTTGCATCTGAACTTTTAGTTGGACTTACTGAGAAATAAGAGACTTGTACAATTCCTCCAAGACACTACATTCAAAAGGTCATTCTCATTCACGTGATTATTCCAGAACTGCAAAATAAAATTATGAACTAACTATCAGGTACCCAACAAATGGAATAAGCTGGCATCCCTTCATACTTCTTCACAGGGTGAACAGAAGTATCTGTATTAAACTGCCCTGTTGCAGCAGAGCGTCAACTGTATACAAAATTCAGAGGAGACACCACATTCTGGTAAGTGATTCTAACCCCTTTCGAAAACCTTAATCAAGTTACTTTGAAATCCGACACTTCAATTTTAATCAGTATTAATACTCCAAATTGAAATATCTAGAAGATGTTCCTAAAATACAGCACCTAAAGAAAGAAACCCATACTGTTGCTTTTAGATTTGTCATTCAGTATTTATCAGACTCATTACTAGGCATCCACCTATCAAGGTCTTCATTAGAAGAGATGGTATACTCATGAAGTAGATCACAAGGATGTGGGTGTCTTCTGGCCTGGTCCCAGTGTATCCCCCAAATGCAAGAGGACGACTGTACCCCAAGTATTACAATATACAAACATACAATAATAATTGCAGAATTTATCATGTCCCCATACCCAGGACCTAGACAGCCCTCTACTAGTAAATACAGGCAGGCAATGGCCCTATTCTTGGGCTGTTCTCAGCCACCTCCCCAGCTGCTCTGTACGTCAAAACAGCAATAAAATGAAACTAAAATAAATCTTTCACGTTGAGTGGATGACAAGCACATTGCAATCGAAGACAAGCTCTAAGAGAAGAGGAACCTTATTAAAGACAGTCATTAACAGGTATTGCTTCATGATACATTTGTTTCCAAGTGGTAACTTTATTCAGCTACAGACATCTCACCAACAGAAATGAGTCACTCCACAACACTGTAAGCTTCCAACACTCAAAAATCATGCCTTCCACCATAAGTTAAACTCCGATTCACCATCTCCATGCCCCTGCCTCCAGCCCTTACAACACATTCCTCTTAAACATCACTTTGTCATCTCCTCATTTCCAATATATTAACAACAGAACCAAGAAACAGGGAAAGAAGAGTCATGTGTTGACATCTAAATGCAACTAAACGCAAGCAATTGCTTTGAGGAGCGGGCTTTTCAGAAGAGGTAGAAGTCTGAACAATAAAGGATGTAGAGTTTTGAAAGCCCTGCACGTTTCCTACAACAACGACCAATATGAGCCCTATTAGAATAGCATCTAAGCATCCCTACCGATTCTCATTATGTTACAGCTGAAAAGTATTTTCAATATATTCAGATGAAGAATCAAGACACACACAAAAAAAAAAAAGACATCCACAGGATAGATGCAGGGGTTCTGCCACCTAGTGGCATCCAGAGCCCCAAATTATTGTTTCTACCATATTATTCTTACCTTTTTTTTTTTTTTTTAATTTTTTAACTGGAATTATTTGACAGCACAGAAGAGAATAGAGAACAAATTGTTTCACTAGCATCGAAATTACCAAGCCTGAATTGCATTATGTAGCACGCAAGACAGTGAGAGTTTCAATTGAAGCTTTTCTAGCTGTTTGGATACTTACAGTGTATTTCTCTTCAATCCTCCTGCAGCTCCTGTAGATTCTCTGCTGCCTAGTATTGAAGTTGATGATATTTTGTACAGTCTTTCTCATAGTCAGCTGCCCATTTTCAGTACTTGCAGTATTATATCATCTTTGAGGTCCCTGTTAATCTGTCATAACTGCTGGAATCTCAAATCTCAAAAGTAATTGTGGGCAGGGAACAGGGAAAGGCAGAGACTGAGAGACAAAAGCAGCAGAAAGCCTCATTTCTTCACGACACCGTCTGCATCACAGTTTGTCAATGAAGAATGAATCTTTGCTGGCCCCAACAGCTTAAGGGATTCCCCTGCCCAGTTCACAGCATGGGACCACTGCACATCGTGTCAAAGCAACAGGGACAGGGACACAGACGAGTACAGAGGCAGGAACTCCTTAAGGCAAGCAGCTAGCAGAAACCACCCCTTTTGCCAGGCCATAAACTCAAAAGCCCCCTTTCCCACTTGGGATTCAAAGCCAGAAGCACTTTAATGYCTAAACTAGGTCAGTCTTTGTTTACGCAAAACACAGATGAGAAAGGAAGYATCACTCATTCAACTTAGTCAGGATTGGTCCAAACCACCGGACTACAAAGCACAGAGCAGCATGCTGCATCTCTTTTTTTTTATTTTAGGAAACAAAGTCTTACCACAGGCACAGTCAGAGAACACACCTCACACAGACGTAGCCAGGTAACAAACAACTCTATTCCGTGCAAGACAGATATGCTTCCTCCGTGGGAGTTTTGACAATGTAATTTGAAATGATCTCATAATCTTGCTAGGCTATAACATCACAGATGCTTTAGGTTCCAGCCCCCATTTGTCAACTTTTGTAATCCTGATAAGCCATGAGCACTTCTGGACTAAACCTACTACAGATTCCTTAGTAAATAACAGATAGGTTTGGATATTTCAGTTTCAGTCCAGAAAAAAAAAAAAAAAAACCCAAAAAAACCCCACGAAACAAAAACAAACAACCCCCTTCCCCAAACCCCAAAACATAAGCAAGATCACAAACACTATACAGCTCTAAGTACTATCCTTTTGACATTTTTCCTTTGCCTTCTCAAGTTTTTTCCTCTGACTCTGTAGCACCCCCCCAAAGTTCCTTAGCTGTAGCCTATGGCAATTTTCCCCTTCAATGGGTGGGGAAGAAGAAAGGGAAAAAAAGAAAAAAAAAGGAAGAAGAAAAAAAAAAGGGAGGAGAAAAAAAAAGATCTGCCATAGGAGACCACAGGTGAGCCAATACTGCAGAGCTAGCAGTGATTCACAGATGTCTGCTGGACTTTTATCAGAAAATAAAAGAAGGTTTCAGCAAATTTCATTTCTTGCTCTGTATTCCACAGATTTGAATTCCAGCTGTGTAAGGTATAGCTGTAAAACAAGCATATAAGAACTACCACAGTGATGAAAAGAGGTGCACGTGTACCTTGATGTGAAACCATGTCTGATCACTCAGTGGTTAAGTTTTGTGGACTGCAGCTGTAAAGATACATTAGATTTCTGCTAGAAAGCAAATCTCTTTCCCTTGTCAACAAGCTAGTAGCTTTCACAGCAATAGTCCCTAGGATCGAGAAGGAAAACAGAGATTGTTGGAATAAATGTGTTGGCAAAGCAATACAATGTAGGACTGTGAGTAAAAGCCAGACAGATTGCTTCTGCCTGCAGCCTCCTGAACCAAACCAATGATGGCTCAGCACAGAAGGCATTACGCTTTTTTGCAGTGAGCATTCATGCTCTAGTCTACATGTAGAACGCTACTCACATTACTGGAACATCATGGTATCATTCAAGAGAAGTTAGGGATGTGCTATAGTGCAGGTACATCTTTATCTCAGTCTTCACATTTCACTTAGTCCACTTCACATGTTAGTACTGAACAGCTCTTAAAACTCAGCTGCAACCCCAGAAACTTGCAGAGCACAGTAGTAAACCACAGTCCCTTACACAGGGACAATCCTCATCAGGGACTGTTAATTAGAGGTTAACCAGAGTCCTCAATCATGCCTCATTTCAATAAATAGTGTGCTCAGACAGAATGGCACAGATACCACTAGGTTGTTTTCAGGCAGTATCGATGTGTGTCATCCCTTTAGATGGTGCTGGCTCCCACAGACCTGGTTCGGGAATCTCAGTACCACACTACAGAGGTTTTAAAAGATTAAGGAAATGCACTTTTTTACCTTGATAAAGTTAGAATAATTTTATGCTGTAATACAAAGTTCTAAAATAGCACACTTTATATGTTGAGGCTGGCAAAAATTTTCTTCTCMCCTCATTTCTATGAATCTCTAGAGCTGCGCCTCAGACTCGGTCTTTAGATGTTATGCATATCATATTTTGTAAGAGATCCAGAGCTATCAGTGAATCAGTCAGTTCACCAGTTTCTTTATGAGCAATGGAGCCCTACAATCCAGGTACAGCCCTCGAGTCAGGATCCGAGTCCCATCCACCACCCCTGGTTACTTTTATGTTCTCCCAAAATTCCACTTTCCTAAAGTACTCAACTTCTTGCTTAATACATCTGAAGTCACACACGGAATAGCATAAGCAGACAGATCCGTTAAGCATTTTCTCTCTCCAACACTAGGAGGAGATGTCTGGAAAAAAGAAATAGGTGTTTCTTTCTCATTTCAGCTTCTAGGAAAGATGGGATGAGGAGGCTGCCTTACCCTGCTCCTCTTATTCAGGACTTCTGGGAGCTGCCAGCATCCTGTTCAGGGACAGATCCAGTTCAAGGAGGCAGGATTTAGCTCACAATAGCTCTTCAGCTCTAGCAAATGAGTTCCAGGCTCAATGTGTTTGTCCTTCTATGCAGTCTGCCTACTTTGCAGGACATCAAAGCCCCAGCAGAAGGTATCCAGTTATTGCAAGCTGGAAGCTGAAAGCAGCGGCGTGCACATACAGGGCAGGTAAGGAGTGGATGCTTAGAACAGTGTCGTAGACTAAATTATAATCTCTAGCTCTACAGCTGATGAGGTAGTAGGGAGTACAAGACTTTTGAAAAGCAGCAGCACTGAGATCGCTATTTTAGTTTTATCACATGTGATCTATCCCGGTAAGGAATACCCACACTGCCCACAAACTGTAACAGCACAATAATTAGAAAATTGTGTTTAACAGACTTATTTTGTGTCTTGTTTCTTATCCAGCATTTCAGTACAGTATATCAGTCACAGGTTTATTGGACAATTTTTGACGTTTGAAGCAGTTTTCTTCAGAAGCATCCAGATTGGCTTTTCAAAATACGGTATTTTTACTGTAAAATTTTACTGTTGTAAAATCATGATACTCATCTTCTAACCTGGCTTCTAAAAGTGTACAAGAGATTAGGAACTTGTGTTCCAAATTCTCATAAAGCAATGAATACATTTTACAGAAAGACCCAAAGCAGAAAGTTGAAACATGCTGCTTCTGGCATTATTCTGTCCCCTATCCACTTCTTGCAGAAGTCTGCAATGACAACT
>JASVER010000160.1:158599-185295 GCA_030449065.1 Oceanodroma leucorhoa
AAGATCAGACCTACACATGTAAGTGTGCCGAAGAGCTGGAAGCCCCGGCTCAGTCAGGCATTTCCTCTGCTACACTATGTGACTGCATCTATTAGCCAGAGGTCAAAAGCAGATTTGAGTTTCCATTTCTAAGGTTGGGGTTTTTTTGTTTGTTTTAAAACAAGGGAGTGTTTTCTTTGCCCTTCTAAAGTTATATGCTAGTGCCAAACATATTTAACATTTAACATATTAGTGCATTCATTTATAGAAGCTGCAATTCTGGCATAYGTATCTGACAAGTCATTTAAATTCTAGCACCTTAAATTATGTAGATTGGTTTGTCACTATGACAACAATTTTTACATGTCTCTAGAACAAAGTTGATCATACAAAAGTACTATTTGTTCTCTCCCTAAATGAAGCTAAGAGTTAGTGAAAGCTTCACCTCTTCTGGACAGAAAGGCAGAATTTGCATCTTTTAATGTAAGCTGATAGAACATATCCGGTTCTAGAAGAGCTATTTAGTGTACATCATATAAGTTACTTCCTGAGTGAGAATGGAAGTTTTCTTGGATTTGAACAGCAAGAATTTAAAGAAACACTTTGAATAAAGAACACTTGAGGGAATCTAGAACAAGAGGGAAGAGAACAGGCACAGGAATTTGGGAGTGGGTAGACCTATTGCTCATTGGCACCAAGGCTAAGAATGCCTTTGGTTGGGGCTTTGGGGTTTTTTTTTGTGGGTTTGGTTTTTTTGTTTGTTTTTGGTTTGGGGTTTTTTGTTTGTTTGTTTTTTGAGAAGGTCATTCAACTTCGAGATCAGTGCTTCATCTATGAAACACTCACCCCCTCCCCAAGTATTTGTGTAGAGGAATCCTTTATCAGTAACTAGAAGCACAAACACGTGCCCAGAATATATTGACAGTGAGTAGTTAGATGCCCCAGCATTTGGAGTGCAGGCATCTTATTTTTAAGCATCCACAGAGGGCACACACTTATCACCTACGCTTAGGTCCAGCACACCATCTCACTGCAGTGTCACCAGGAAAGGTGGAACCGAGTCCTGAAAAGCCCATTAACAACTAGGTAGTTTCCATACCCTTAAACAGATGTTTGGACTTCTGTTTATACTGTACACCCTGTACCCCTGCTAACGCCCTGGGTAGGGTAAGAAATTCTTCTCAGAGGTCKTCATAAGAGGAACTTATAAAAAAGTTTCATGGGGGGGGGTTTCTGGGGGCAGGAGGGTGCAATCAAGCAACACCTGCTCATATTGAACCTAGAAGGGCAGAGTAAGAGGCAAACAGGAGTAATAAGGTCCAAATAAAATTTCCTGCCTAGATCGTTAGATCAGACTGCCAGTGACAGATTACAGCTAGTGAGACTGAAGCAGTCATGGCTACAGGAAAACCTGAAATGTTTTTTCACACACACACCCCCTTTTTAAGAGAGAAAGGCAAATTATGGATTTGTCACATAGCATCAGCCAGATCTAAAGCTACTGAATTAATAAGGACTGATAACCTGGAGAAGAATGGTTAGTAATGCAAAGTCCCCTTAAAAAAATTATTCCGCCCAACCCCACGGGAAGATGAGTAGTTAGCCACACATCTGAAGAGATTCGGACGTGATTTTTAATTGTTATAATAGTAGTGCTCTTCTCCGGTGTACCTCTATCAGAAAAATAATCACACCCAGTAATAATGAAAGGGCAGTTTCCTAGAGAGGTGCCTCACAGCTAGACCTGATGAGGTGTTCACTTGACACAGAAGGAAACTTTGCCATTTCTAGGAAAGAAAAAGGTCTCAGACTAAATATCCTATGCCCAAGGTTGTTGGAAGTAGGTAACAGCAATGGGATGAAGGAAAAGGAACTGAAGCACACCAAGTCTTCCACTTGAAATGATTCACAACATCCACTAAAACAGACTAACCAACAGAGCAAGTGGTACAACTGCTCAATGCACAACTCCATGATAGATTAAGGACAGTATCTGACTTAACATTATTTTCCAGAGGTTATTACACTGAAGTCTTTGATACACTTCTGCTGAATGTGGAAGCAAACTAGAGATTCTTTCCCTGCAGATCAGCACCATTGCTGGCAGCAGTACTGAGAGGAACCTTGGGTTGAAGATGATGGGGGCATGAGCTCAGCTAGACTCCAAAAGTTTGACCAGCAATTAAAACTCCCCTGCATTTACCAGCACAGAAAAAACAACAGTGAAAAGGCATGTCAAGTCCCATATTAGGTAAGTTAATGCACAGAACACTGATTATTATTATAATTAAAAAAAAAAAATAGCAAAAAGAACAACAAACATTTTTGGTAGGGGAATAATTTTGTTTTTCTTATCACACTAATATSACAATTCCATTGCAAATAATAATCATTTTGCTTTCTTACAGAGCAAAAATTTTACATTTGCCAATTATTTGATAGGGACATCTTCTATTACTGTATTAACTAGCAAGTGCTTTTGTATATGGGGGGAAGAAGTGTTTCATCTTATAGTAGTGAATACAGATAAAAAAAAGGCTCATACACATTTTTGGAATGTTTAAGTTGGAAAGCATTGACTGAGTTAAGTTCTCATGCATCTTGAAAAGGGTACAGTTGGAACAGCTATACGAGTATCCTTGCTCTACTTAAAAGCTGCCAGGGCAAACCAAGCTTATTAAGCATCCTATCTGCAGCCTGTTCTGAAGTAGAGCCAATGGAAGTTTTCCAGCAACACTGTTTTTTCTCTCCTTTCCCCTCCCACCTCCCACCCTCTGCAAGGGATTATCCAACTTCACCAAAGTTTCTCCAAAACCCAACTGGTTCACAGGATCTTGCTTCGACTCTAGTCTCCATCCATCCATCCATCCATGTTAGAGAAATATTTTGCTGGTAATGCTTCATTCTATTGCATAGAAAACTTAGTCTGATGCTGTGGAAGCTGCACAGTGTTTGTTCTATTCAGAAAAAAAAAAAACACAACAACAAAACTTCGCAAAATAAAGGCCTGTATTTGGAGACAAAGAGCTAAAATTGTTTGTCGCCATACTATACAATCATTCAGAATTACAAAATGTTGGTATATCATTCTTTTGAAGAGACAACTGTGAAGTCTACTGGAGGTGATCAAACAAAAAAGACAACTTTATTTTCCAATAAATTGTTCCTCACTATTTATAGAGACATAACCATTGTACTAAAATTGTCATATTGACCAGTATGTCACTGATACCACTATCACTGGATACATTCATCCAACACTCAGCTATCTCTGTCAGCATCAATGCTGCAYATATCCAAATAAGACTTGCCCTGTCAAAACAAGACCTGTGACCCAGCACACCAAATGCCACATGAATATAGCTTCCTGCTAGCACACAACATTAGTCTAATGTTTACACACCATTCAATTTGAGATCTTTGCTCGGGTCTCTCCTGTCACATGTAGATAACTTTTGCTCCTTAAAATCAACACTCCATCTGGAAGCGTTCTGCTAAAAGTCACCTGCTCTATTTTCTCTCTCTTCCTCAACTTTAACAGAAGTTTCCTCAACAAGCATTCATTAAAACTTGTAACTTGCCACTACAGTTAAAGCAGACTTACTTCAGCACAGACTTCTTGCTAACATGGAAAAGAACATTTGGAAGGCACTGAACTTATCGAAAGCAAAATCTGACTGTAGTTATCTTACCGCTGTAAGATACCTGTACTGTTGTTCTCCTTCTCTTATAGAAGCTCCAGGTACAATAAGTTCTCTTGTATTCAGTTTCAGATGAATGCAGGTAAGCATTTGAAACAGAAAAAAGCAAGAAGAATGGTCCTTTGTCTCTAGGAACAACCACGCTTCGACCACCCACCTGACTGCTAGCTTTGTAGGATGCATTTGTCACACAGTCCTATCCCGAGGCCTACACTTCTGTCCACAGCAATCTCAGAAACTGCAAGTTTGAAGGAAACTGAAGTGTCACAAATTGAGGATCCAGTACCCTCTCCATAAGCATTACATACCCAAGGGATTTGGATGTAGAAGAAGGAAAGGCAAGGATGGTATCTGCACAGCAGCTCACATGAGCAAGTGACAGAAGGAAAATAAGCTCAGTTACTGCACAGTAGAAACAACACACATTTACATAAAATGGCAAGGAAAAAATAGAAGTGTAAAGATACAGTATTAGTTACAATTGTAAGTAATTTCTGTAATGCTAACACTTCCATATTTTTTTTAACCAGCTGCTCAGTTTTGAGTTCTTTCTTCAGTCTTCTCTCCTAACAGTTTTTGCGATGCAGTTGTTCCCCACTTAATACAAACAGCATTATTCATAATCTAATTAAGCCTACAGTTAGGTATCCAGCCAGATCAATACAGAAATATGAAAGCCAGTTGTCCCTTTTGATATCTTTCTGAAATTTCTGCAAGGTTTTCTTACTATTAGCTTGAAATTTCGTGGCACAGATGTTCTCTGTGTGACAACTCATCTTAAAAATACGACATGCGAAAAGAGCCAATACATTAGGAAAAGATCATACTTCCTTCATCAGGGCACAGTTCTCTGAGGAGCCAGAGGCGGAAAAGTGACAAGTCCTGCAAATATAGCACCGTTCTGTTATGCTGTGAGGCAACTGCACTGCCAGATGTGCCACTGTCACAAGACTTATCAACTAATGAGTGAGTTCTCCTCCCTTTCGGTTTTTGGAAGATTTCTTTGTGTATTCAAGTTTATATCAGTATTCCTAATCTGTACTATTTTCACATCAAATGGTTTTTCCTTCCATATCTATGCATTCAGAAACAAAGCCCAAAAGCTATACTGCTATTTTTCTCTGTGTTTCATGTGAAATTTTGCCTTCAAATGCTTTTACTTGGCTCTCACAAGCATGTTCAAGGGTAAAATCTGGACCTTTGCCACAATCACATTCCTTACTGCAAATACATGCCAACCTTCAAAGTTCAGCTATTTGAGCAAAAACATACGTTAATTGTTATGTGAGAGGAGTGGAAAGTGTATCAGATTAAGCATATTTGAAAGTATTTCACTCCCCTCCTTGCCTGATAATTCAGCATAAAGCTGGATTTATTCTGTTCTAGTTTTTCAACATAGCTGCAGCCATTAAGACCACACAAGTGAAGTTTAACAAAAAATCCAACTTAACAACAACCAAACAAGCATTCAAAATAAAATTACCTTCTCATATTTGTTATTCCAGGACTGGTCTAACAGGTATTGCAACATTTGCCAGTATAAAGTTATTCAGTTACAAGTAAAAATAATGGAATGCAAGAAGTATGTTGCAATAAGCCAGCTTAATAGATACCAGCGACTTAAAAGGCCTTTTCCTTTCACCTATGAAGGACAGCAGTGAATAGCTTAGAAAGGTGCAAGCCAAGTAACCAAGAAGCAACTCCTAAAATAAGAGTTTCAATAACTTTGTATCAGCAGCACGTTTTACATGCAGAGAGAGATGCAAGTGAAGGGTATTCATTTACCTAAAGCATTAGTTGCATTTTTCATCAAAAAAGGTACAAATTTTATCCTTGACATATATTCTGAATAAAGACGGGGCTTAATTTTGACACGGAAAATGCTTATGCTTTTGGTAGAGTATGAACTGATAAAGAAAGTCAATTGGTTTCTCCTTTTGGAGCTCAGGTGTACATTGAGGGACCTCGAGAGAGACACAAAAGCACCACCTTTGCTATGGCTGGTGGCACTTATGTGCTCCGTACCTCTGACCCACAACTTTCCCCCCAYTGCCCAGAGGGAAGAGGAGATAGCTGTTCTAGCAGGGAACATTTTTGAAGGAGTGAGTTGTCATACCAAAGACGTGCGGCTGCCTCTGAAGGTGGAAGGCTGCAAGGCACACCGCCTTCCCATGGGCAGCTCACAAGAGCACAGACCCTGACCTGCTCTGGGTGAGGAAGAGGAACCGGCTCAAGAACATCCTTAGGCTCCTGTTCTTCAAAGCTCTGCTAGGCTATCTGAACTGCTGCCAGAGCCTAGAACAGAGGGAGAGAAAGAAGATGATCCCGGAACTGGAATACTCTCTTGGAAACTACTGAGGCTGGGTCACTTCAGATACTGACTTCCTAGTGACTCTTCATACGTGCTAGGCAAGATTTTGAGATAACTRGACTGGCACTACGCAACAAGTTTTCAATGCTACTCTCTACCAATGCTCTACAAATGTATCTTGATGAAAAAAATTACTTCCTTTTTCACTTCCTTCTCCTCCAATCCTCAATGTCTCACACAGTCTGAAGAACCGACTCTTCTGTACCGTCTGCAGCTAATTCTTAGCAGATTATGACTGCAAGAATGTATAGATGCAGCTTACTAGACTTCTGTCTGTTACTGCAGCTCAGCAGGCAGATGGCATCTTGTCACTTTTCACCCTCTGGCCATATTTTCCACAGTCCACTCCAGCAGTCCAAGTTCAACTAAGCTGTCATCATTAGCAGTCTCCTGAATAGAAACAAGCTTTCTATGCTCAAGAACACAGGATTTCCTGAACTATATCAGAGCAGGCACTCATCAAGACAGTAACCAAAAGCAAAAAGCATTTTAAACAAACACACAAACAAACCACCCCAACACAGGAATCTATTATTATGTAGGTATGTGATAGCTTTTCCAGACTTTCTTTCTAGCCTCAACTGTGTGCATTTCCTCACAGTAGGATGGTTCACAACCTCTATACAAACCTTCTGTATGAAAAGTCACTGATGCTCCATGCAGAGAGGCAGGCACTTTAGGCCTGGTAATAGAGTTGGGAGACCACTAAGGCATGTGCGCTTTATGCTATATGATAATCTAGTCAAGTAACAAGTCTTTGAACATTTGCAGCATGTCTACACAAAGATTAGTTAGAAGTTAGCTACCACTCCTTTCAAATGTATCTAATCCTACTATTTTCCAGGAAAACAAGGGCATGGGGTGGGGACGACCACTGCCTTCAGTACCTGTATTATTGCAACCTCACATTAGCCTCTCAGTACTTTCTTGCAAATAGACATCATCACCCCTACAGAAGTTACATACATTTGAGTAGAGATTAAAACTGACCCTCCTCATTACAGGCTTCCCCAGTTCAGGGCAGAGCAAGACTTCGAGACAGAAAATAAAGAACATGGCTTTCAGGCCCTGTCAATGACATCTAAGCAACGTGACGTTAGAGCTCATGCAGCCTGATTTTGGGAAGGAAGGACAGATAAAGTTGTCTTATTTGCCTCGTGTGGCTTGTTTAAGTGAACTGGGGTGCAAACTATGAAATAGGTAGGCAAAGAAAGCAAGAAAAGGAGGCAGGGAAAGGTAAAGGTAGAAAGAAATATGAGGAGCCCAGAAAGACAGGCAGACATGAGCCAACAGGGAAAGAAAGATCCTATATGAAGCTAACAAGAGAAAACTTTGGGTTGGCTGAGTAAGCAAGCTAGAACTAACATCAAGCCCAGAAGGGAAGACCACACACAGCCTGAAAAGCTTAAGTATAAGACAAACTAGATAAAAAAAAAAGATGACTAGAGAGGCACCTGAAAGGGAAGGTACGAGCACAAAAAGACACAAGAAACCAAAGTACATGCAAAAGCCCGGACCCTTTAGCACATACACATTCATATCTGGAAATAGGACTCCAGATTTTGGCTTGCCGCTTGTTATTTGCAAGGTCGTATTTATGGAACAGATTCCACATCTGCAGGCAAAGGTAGCTTTCAGTGAGCTGTACAGGTTGATAGAGCTGGCAACTACAGCTAACTACAGCTATGCATTAGCACCAGCATCTCCTGTGCATGGACCTATGTATACTTAGTATGGTTGGGGCAGCCTAACTGCACCCTTCCTTCTTCTTTCAAGGAAAGAACAAAAAAAAGCCAACAAAACAAAAGGAAAAAGAGAAAGAAAAAGAGAAAAGCCATAAAACTCATTTTAATCAGAACAAGGAAACCACACTGATCTAGCACCACTGGCCCCTATAATTACACCCTTGCCTCAACTGCTCAGGAAACTGAAAGACAGGTCCTCAGTTAAATGAATTTATACAGCCTGAGATAACTTGTCATAGATATGCAACTCTAATGAAATTGCTTGAGCCAGAATTTCTCTAGATGCCATTATATACTACTAATTTTCTAGATTCCAATTTGTCAAATATTCTGTAAAGTTATAAATATATTTCAGCTGTGCTTTTAAGAGCAGTACTACAAAAAAAAAAAAAAAAAAAAATAGAGTTCATTTGATAGAACATTCCCCCTTCCCAATTACCTCCATAATTAGAAGGAAAGCTACCTGACCCATTTTCCCCTCAGCAGGATGCAGTTAAGTATCTTCCCTTGCCTCAGTTGATTGTTATGGAAGTTCATCAATATGTGAATGACACACAAACCTATAATGAATATCAAAAATCTTGCAGAGTGACACATGTCACTGAACAACACAAAACATTCTCAATTGCTTAGTAAGTATCCTCAAAGTAGAAAACACATGGAAGTAGTTGCTTAGATGGCACTTTTCTTCTTTAAGTTTTCTTCAGAAACTCTGATTATGGTGTATCCATCATTCAGGTGCTCAACTTATGTCTTTTTAAYCACACTGTGTATTCAATTATCAACATCAAGTTGGTGATGAGAGGGACATTAGACTACCCTCTCTTGGTCCTACTTCCCATGGCAGCAAATTCTATTAGAGTATTTCAAGATTTAAATTACTAGTTTCAAGTCTTCCTGCTATTATCTTTAACAGACAAGCCAAAAGAGTGAAGTATACATCAGTACTTTGGACTTCAGGAAAATCTTGATTAGACATATTTAACAGATCTTATGAATCATCCCTTTTTACATGACACTACAGCTTAAGACTTAGCTTACCTTGAAGAAACCGAATACAGATTTCTCTATTTTAATGTGCTCAAAGAGCCCCTGGTTTGCATACTACCTAACCCATGTTACAGGTAGACTTTCCAAATGGATGAATTCAACTTCAGACTAAACTTTGAAAGCCTGAAATACTCAAACAGCAAATACTGGCTCAGACACACCAAAGTGGCTATCCCATTCTACCTAAGAGACTTGGCTTGCTTACCAAACAAGGATGTGGCAAGCGCAAGGGGAAAAAAGTTATTCTTTGTTTCCATTAGCTCAGGTACAGGACTAAGCATACATTTTAATCACCAAAACAAGTAATAATGCATTTAAAGAAACAACCTCCATAAGCAGTTAGCATTCAAATCCCAATCCTAGTTAGAGAGAGGGGGAATAAGCATTTACAGAGCAAAACACAGTAGGCAGATTTGACTCACTACAGCTGTCAAATGCAGACAAATCAAAGTTATGCTACGACTTCTGCCCTTCTATTAAGAAATATGGATGGACTTCAAACACTCCTCTGTGGTAGGGTTTGATAGTCTGAGGATGCAAATGCAAATTCACATTCTTATGAGTAAAAGCTGGACTGTTATAACTGCCAGATTTCTGGTATTTAAGAGTAATGTTGTTGTTTCATCACTTGCCTCAACTAGCCTTCCTATCTGTGAAGGATTAAAAATCAACAGGTCCTAAACTCTTCTACTGGTGCCCTATAGCCTGAGGCTTTGGAAGAACACCTTTCCCACTCCCCCATAAAAGAAATAAAACCAAGAAAACAAATAAACAAAAAAAGAAAATTAGAACTCTGAAGAACAACTGCACCATCACTGTCATACTGGACAGTTTACACGTAGAATACTGTTACTTCATAGCTAAACTTATTTAAAGTGGGAATTTAGCCAAAACAAGAGGTTACTGAAGGCAAGCTACTCAAAGAATCAACCTGCTTTAGCTATGGCCATTCCACAAACTAAGTCCACTTTTTCCCCCCGAGAAAGACAAAAAACAAAGAGGCATCCCACAGCAGATTTTTCTTAGCAAGTTAAACACATGATGCATTGTCATGCCAATAGAAGTCCTGCTGAACTACTACAGACTTAGTCACACATTCGTAAGTAACTTTACCCACCACTTCTTTTTACTTAAGAACCCATATATGCTACTGCCCACTACTACAGCAACAAACAAAAGGCCAAAGGTTGTGCCTCTCCTCTTCCTAGAATTAAAAAAAAAAAAAACCAACACAAAAAGCCCACACAAAGCACTTGTATGCCTTTAGTGACCAACATCATGACCAACGATAACAAACATGTTTCCACCAACTACATTTTTCTTGCAAGATCTCCTTGTTTAAAGTCTGTAGCTCGAAAACAATCTTATCACAAAAGTAATATGACAGATGACATTGGATACACTTCCTTAACTCAAAGATAGTAACTTTAAATATGGTTAGTAGCCTTATAAATACACTTACTTTTGCAATATGACTTTAAACATTGGTTTAAAGCAGACTAATTAAGCAGGTTCACACCATTAATCAACTTTTGCATGTTCCTGGACACTTTGGAAAATAAGCAGCATCATAGAAAGGGCTAGAGATCAAACCTTTGATAGCTGTTCAAAACAATCTTAGAAGTACACCATGGGAATTTAATTCCAACTGGATATATCTGAGCCAACACATTTCCAGTTCAGCCATAAGCAACAAAAAACACAAAGAAAAAACCCATCATGTATGTGTGCAGAAGAATAAACATATATGGCCTAACACAGTGGAACATGGAAACTGAAAAATACAAGCATTAAAGTAATGCTACATTATGTAAACTTAAAGAAAACAGCAATTCATGTATTCATATAAGAAAAGATACAAGTATAATCAACAACTCCTCCTTTTTCTATGCCTTTGCTATTAAAACCCACTGTGTTTATTCAGGGTTCAGTCACATCAATACATCTAAAGAGAGTTTTCCACACTGATTTACAGCGAAGGTAGCTACCGTGAACTATAAACAGAATGGTTTTAGTCTTAAAATCTGCAATCATCATCAACACACAAAGCACAAAGTATTAGTTTCTTCCATTCTTAAATCTACACATTTGGAAGGCCAAGCTTACTGAAGTCCAATCTTCCTTTAAAACATACAACTGTCTTCTGAAAAGTACAAGGCCACAGGCACCTGAAACTACCCAAGTCATCCTAAAACATATTAAACTAGACCCTAGCTTTTCATCAAACACACAGAAAAATTACTAACTCTGAATTACTGAAGACAAGTGCTTACCTTCAATCCTTTTTAAGGCCGACAGGCAAGTATCCCGGCTTGGAAATTCAAATGGGTTATTACAGGTCCGAATGGTGTCACATTCGCATTTCCCGTTGATTATGTTACAACCTGTTATAAGGTTTTCATTGCACGGTTCAAATCCAAGAAGCTGATCATCATCCCAGTTTTCATCTAAAATAAACAAACAAACTCGCTCACTATTGGATTTCAGCTGCAGTATATAAATTCAGCTGCTTTGGAGTTGGGTGCAATTTACTTCAAGTTCAACATAGTGCTAAATAGAAGATAACAGATTAAAAAAAATAATGGATTAATCTAAACTGTGGGATTTGCCAAATACCATGTTTCGCAGCTGTTCTATTGCCCTTTTTGCTACAGCTACTGGCATTGTTTACTTCCATCTGTATGAAAAACTATGATGTCTTGGGGAAATGCACAGCTGTAGTACAAATGAGTGCTATTCTAACTGAAATAACTTTTACAGATACTTGAAGGTATATTTATCATAGAATTGAGAATGTTGGACAGAATCTGCAGCTGTTATAGAAGTCAAAATTGAGTCAGAAAGAGAGCATTTTTAAACCCGATTAAAAAATACATCACATAGAATTCACTCCACAGAGATAACTTTTTATTACAAAAATACTGCAAGATGCCAGGCCTTTGATTCTGTAATATGACCAAAAGTGAGTTTTCCAGCACTCCTGGATTACCATCCATACTCTAGGAGAATTACTCAGGCACATCATGCTCTTTGCTGCCAAGGGGCAGGGGGATAGCTGGGCTGGAACGAGTCTTTCTGCTCAAATAATTCTGCTCCTTTTGAATCAGTCCCATCAAATGTGTGTAACTCAACCCCACTGTACAACTGCCCATTTTCATTTTAGAAGGAGGCTACATGCAACAAGATTTTTCTTTTCGTCAGGAAGTGATAAATCCAGTCGATCCAGAGTTCCACCAAGATCACCAGTCCTACAAAATCTCAGCTTTCTTAGGTCAAGTGCACATACAGCAACATCCCACCGACTCAGAAGTTTAAGCAAGATACACACTTTTTATTCAAGATTGAAGAAAATAAACTAGGCATTATGTATTCTTCACTATAGAGCACCAGATCATTTTCCAACCTTGTGTGTCTACCAAAACAAGTACCACACAAGTCACACAGATAGCCCACTGACTTCTAGTAATGACAAAAGGAACAAATACCTATTTTCAGTCTTTGCATCCTTATATTTCACAGCAGCTTTCACATTGTGCCTTCTAGTAGTTCACTCCAATTTTATATACTATCAACAAGCAAGTTTCCAATACAGATCCTGCAAAGAAACACTACAAAAATTTAAGGCTTCTTCCAGCTACGAAGGGTGGGTTTTTCTGTTGTTGTTGTGGTTATCAGAAGCTGTCCTCCAGTATGCGAGGCGGCAGCCAAATAGGAACTGTTTGTCATTCAGTAGTCTGACACTCAATAGAAGTCTAAAAATTGATAGTAAATAACAATACATATACACACACACCCCTCGAGGTTGACATGCAAGTACCATCCACTAACAGAAACATGCAGAATACATGCTAACCTGCAGTTTTTGCTGTTKTGGGGAAAAAACACCAATACCTCGAAAGAGCTGTTTACCGGTTAAGTACTGTACAGATCTACAGCAAGTGTCACAGCAGATTCTCACAGGTATGTTTCTCCCTGTACAACCACCTGCTTGCTTTCTAAGTCAGCAAAGTACCCTGCTGACAAAAAGCACTGAATAAACAGCTACATCAATTTTAGACATGAAGAAGGGAACCTCGTGGCTCTTCTACTCCATAAAAACAACAAAGGAAGAGTAGTCATTAACCCCAGGAAGTAATTTGTCCTTTTTTTTTTTTTTTTTTAAGTTAAAGTTAACCTATTATCCCATACAGCAACTATATCAATAAAAGCCAAAGAAAGTGTAGAAGTTCCTGAAGAGAAACTATTACAATTCTTTCAAGAGAAGATGCCCCTTTAGTAATGCTTGGGACACTTTCACCATGAGGAGGCCATGCATGCAGAGGGAGGGGAAAAAAAAAATCATGAGAATTTGGAGAACAATAATACATCCTGTTTTTGAGAAGCCGGAATCCAGCCTGGACAATTTGTATTTTACAAATCGCAGCAGTAATCCACGTAACGACAAGAACAAAAGGGGCTACAGCTATGCTCCAAGAGCTGGTGTTTCAAATTCTGTAACCGCAGGGACCACAGCTTCATCCAGATCGGTCTGTTTAACAGCCTTCAGAAAATGGTTTGAATTGCTCCTTGTTTCTGACACCCAGGYGCTCCTCCCCTACCCCTGCGTAGAGGCCAGGAGCTCCCACACGGCCGCGCACCTCGCCCCGGCTCCCCAGAGCTGCTCTACCCRCCAGCCGCCCGAGACCAGCGCGGCGCAGACCGGTGGGGCACGCAGACGGCGATGACAGCACACTTCTGCTTTTCCAGCACACCAGTTCAGAGCATCTGTGAGTTTTGCCCTGTGGTATTTCAGCACTACATCTTTTCAAGGCCGACAGAGGCATCAGCAGAGCCCCTGTTACACAGGAGATGCTCATCCCGCGTGAGGTGGGACCCACCTGGCATGGAAAGCAGAGCCGCCCCTTACTCACGGCAGAATGCCTCGATGCAGATGCACCACACACTGTGGCACTACTCACAATATTATCTGATTTCCAGARCAGATCAGTGTTTGATATCTCACCTGCCACCTCTCATGGCTTTTCAGATGGGAGCAGAAAAGGAGGTACAAAGGAAGCACGTGGCCCAATACTAGGTGCACCTAAGGCCTTCAGTGCCACACCCCTCAAAAATTAGCCCAGTAACTATTAAGAGGATGGAAGAGAAGAGAAATCCCTCAGGAATWCTTGCAGACTATACATCTAACATGCTGAATCCTGAAACAAGGTATTTTTCATTACTGTGAGTGAATACAGAAAAGTCACATTCAGACAGGAAGAATGCAAATCCAGTTCTAGCCTGGACATCTTTTACCAGACTGCTTTTCACACAATTTCATTTAGAAACAAGATTTCCATCTATGAAGGAGCAAACATGTAACAGTAAGAGAGCTTAGTTTAGTTCAGTAAATCAATGTAAAGTCTAGCGTGATCTTTCATGCAGACTTAAGACCCCTTTTCCTAGTTGATTTTGTCCTTTTATGAACAGCAGTTAAAGGTCCTGTTAAATGAATACTTGTTTACCACTTAGGGTAAACCCTCAGAAGTCACATCAGTATAGGCAGAACAAAATTCCTTGGAATGAAAGGTACAACCATATGAAAGCACTTCGCATGAGCTAAAGGGATGAATCCAGTATGAATTCACTTTGATTCAATGTCTTAGTTACTTGATGCAAAGCCATCTAGTGCTCTCCTTGACRCAGATAAATGGTGGTCCAGTACAGCATGCTTGTTCCTTTAGAGGTCCACAATATTTCAACTGATAATGGAAACATGTCTTGAACAAAGTCTAGACTTTGTGAAACATATAACCTAGCCTCTGTTACTCTCAAAATCATCATGCCCTGCAGACTATTCCAAAAAACAAACTTCTGCACACCAGTGATTTGGAGACCTGGGACAGTTCATGAACAATGCCAGACTGTAGCATAAACATTTTCCTGCATGCTCTGTTTGACCGCCTCTATGGCTTCCTTTTCAGGAGAGTGCTCTTTCATGCATACCTCTCAGAAATCYGGATGATATGATGGAAGAAATCAAGATATAATCAGCTCTAGTCCTCTGCAAGCAGGTCCGACAAAACCCAAATGTAAGAATCTAAGAGCCTTTCAAACCACAGTATGCACATCCTATCCACTAGCCGACTTCTAGGACACGTAAAAATACAAAAATCAACAGGTGTTTAACATTCTTAAGTTTTCAGAAACAATCCAGATGAAGAGCAGCCCAAGCAAACTTAGTTTTCATCCAAATTGATCTTAATTTAGCCRCAATTTCCACCATCTCACGCCTTATCTGGCATGATCAGGTAGGGGCAAAAAAAGGGAAGGGCCACTATTTTCAGCAGTCCCGAGTTGGCATTGGACTGTTGTTATATAGCCACTCAACTACCTTTTGCACATGTGCCTAGAAACAGTTCAAATGTTCCCAGCAGGCCGATAACTATAGCTTGAAAGTCACTCTTTCAAATCATTTCTATCTACATACAGTTCCCCACTCTTTCCAAGTCATTCAGGCAACTTCCCTTTTCAGACAGTAAATAGTTCTGCATTTACTCAGACCAAAGTTAAGTCTTGGACATAATACTTTTTTAATTCTAAGTGTGCTTTCATACCATAAGGAAGCCATGGGAGGGAAGGCATCATGTTAATTCCAAACTTTTTTCATTTTCTTCCATCATTCATATAATCACTTGCTTTCTGCAAAGCAAATGTTTCAGCTTGCTAACAATGCAAGTGCTGCTCTGGGTTGCTGAACTCCCAAGACCTGTCATAGCATGCATCTAAAGCAGGGAAGAGGATTAAGGCATTAACAAGTTGAATAAGAGGTCCTTAAACAACAGGTCCAGTCTGGGAAACAGTCTGAGAAATAAGTCTCTGGTAAGCAGCATTCCATCACTTCTACCAGCGCTCACATACAGCACCACAGCAGTGTGCGAGGCGGGACGCTCAYGATTGAAGCAGGTGTGTCTTCTTCACCTGAAGAGCTGCTTGTGTTTCCAGAAACGCATGCAACTATAAGAAACTAACTTGGAGCCCGATTTTTAAAGTACACAGTAGCTCACTATAGTTGCATTTATTTTCCCCCATATGCAAAGGATTATCTCAAAACAGGTGCAAGTTACAAGTACAAGGAAAGACCTTTTCAGAGACTCCTCCTCCACTGCTTAAATTTTTGCTTTCCCTTCCTTCAAGTTCTCAATTCCTTCTGCCCGCCACAGAATCTTCTCTTTTGTGCCCCAACCCTTCTCTTCCTTTCTGAACTTTTAATGAATATCAGCTATTGTTTGGAAAACCATGCACTATTCTCCTTCACTGTTTATAAAGATAATGCATCCCCCCAAACCAGCAAGCAACACAYTGGAATAGTCACTAAAGTATAAAAACTAATATACAAGCACTGTAGCCACAATAATCTTAAATTAYAGTTCAGGGGTGAGAGGGTAAACGTAACTGGAGTGAATTGAGTCAACTCCCATAATTTACATTTAACTGCAGCATGGTACTCAGTTATTCTSCCTTTTTAAAGCGTGACAGACAGGTTCTCAGGATGCTGAAAGAGCCAAGAGACCATCAAATACATTGCTGATCTGAAAGTGAAAGTCAAAGTCACATCTTACAGACTCTTGTGTCCTTTTAAATCCTGTGTTTGAAGGAGGAGAGAGAGAACAGGTCTCACAGTGACACAGAAGTGATCCTTACTGAGACTGGTACTGCCCTCTGGCAAGGGRGGGGGAACCTTTCAGAAGCTTCTCCATCAGACCAGACCCAAGGTCTGAGCCCCACCACTCCATGCACAACAGCATTTTCAAATCAGTGGTACTCATTAAGATGGTATGAGAGTCAAAGGATTCTACAGACTTTCCAAAATAAAAAAAAGGAAATACTTCTTGCCAGTAGGCTTTGGCTTCTCTTTGAACAGGAAAAAAGAACGATGGAAAGGAAATTCATGTTTTGGAGGAGCTGAACAATAGAAATGACTAATCACCAGTAAAGAATGCTTGAAACCCAGCCGCAGACCTTGAAAAGCAGCAGAAGGGAAGGCTAGCCTTGAAGTGAGTTTGAGCTCATGTACTAGCTGCAATCCTCTCCCCTCTCACAACTTATTCCTTCAGTGAAGTCATGAATCGGGGATCAGAGCCAGCAGAAACTTTTATGGTAAGACACACAGCTGAGAGTTTTGTGATAAAGCAGTTTTTCCACCTTTTGGAAGGGTCCACTTTCCAAGATTAAAATCTTCATGTGGAATGCACGTCAGTACAAACGGGCCTTGCAGCCTCCTGATAAAATTTCTACTCAAAGCTAGGAAGCAAAACCATACCATACCATTTAGRTACCTCAGGAACACCATACATGTAAGGCTTGTCTCAAATTTGACTGCCTGCTTTATCTTATTCAAACTAGAGCATGTACCTCAGGTGATCAAATCCCCAATACAGCGAGAAAGATTTTCACTGCAGCAGCTGTGTGTGCATCTCAAGGCAGTTATTTCATACTAAGGAATGCAGAAAGTATTTAAGCAAATCAGCTTTCCACTCAATTATCAGAAACTCCACAGAAGCGGTGAGGAAAGCAAGGAGATAAATGGAAGTGTTAAGTGAAGCATGTGACGTGGACAACTATTTCAAGTTTTAAAGTTTTCCCTTGCCCTTGCTGTCTGCAATATTTCAGTTCTCCAGGTACACCCCCCCCCCCCCCCCCCCTTTTTTTGTGTGTGTGTGTTTTTCCTGTTTTTTGTTTTGTTTGGCTTTTGTTTGTTTTTTTAAGGACTTTCACTATTAGGGTTTCCCCCAACAAGACTGTTATTTCCAATAGCCTTCTGCCCCAAAGATGGTCTGAAGTGATAAATAATTAGTTCTGAAGTCTGACCCCTAGACATTTAAGCACCTGAAAAAAGACTTGCAAATAAGTTATTTTAATCTTATGACCAGAACCATGTCTTGTTTGTAAATAGTTGACTGAAAATATCACACACTGTCCCAGGGTTTAATTGGTCAGACACAGCCTCTGCCAATGCTCCCTTGATTAGAATGAGCACGGACAGCAGCATTTCAGCTGTCCTAGCAGATTTTTCTTCTAGCTCTAGAAAACTCTTTAAAAAAATAATTGCTAAAGCCTCAGGAAAGGGCCAGACCTTCGTACCCATTTTCCAAAGGAGGCTAAAATTCCAATTTTTTTTTTCCAAGTTGCACACTGCACCCACATGCTTCAGAAGCCTGCACGTAAAGCAGCACGCATCAGCTTCACTGCAAACAAGTAGCTGGCTGGCAGCTCGCTGAAGCTGCTCAGCAGAAGCAAAGCTAACAGGAGTAGGAAAAGTTTTGCCTAAGACAAATTCTGGAACGGGGATACAAATAAAGCAACCTATACCAAGAACAGTCCACACTATTAGAAGAAACCTGATATCCTAAACCTTTTGCCACTTTTTCCCCCAAGTCATTAACGCAGCATCACTGAACACCAGGATTACAGGATGTTTCAGAGGAATTACACCCCATTTCTTAGTCACAGAAGACTACAGGAAAAAAATCTACATAACCTGGATTTAGAATTAGCATTGAGGCTTTTTTTCTTTTCCTAAAAGCTAACTTAGAGATAGACATCAACTTGAGCCTTTCTATTATCAAAGCAGCACATTTTACATTAGCACACATAATGCCATTATCAGTATGACCCCAGCTTTTTATCAACAGCCCATCAGTGAGGGGAAGAAAAACCTCCACATGCATACATCCAGCATTTCTGAAAAAACTCAACCAAGCACAACATAGGCTGTAGCAAAACCCTGAAGTTTTATTTGTTTCAAGGATAAGTGACCCAACAGAATGGGCTTTCTCAGATTCAGAAACATTATACTTGCTAGATTTTTCACTAATTAAAAAAACCCACAACACCTGAAGCCTATCAGTATCAAGATAGCTGGCTACATAAGGCTTAAAATTTTGGAAATGAGTAAGAACATGGGAATGGGTGCATGCCTGTGAGCCAGTGCTTTTCCTCCTGCCCACAACTCTATGCTCTCCTGTTTGTTTTCTTATTGAAAGACTTGCACACTCATGACCCATAAGGTGTTAACTTCAGAATCTGCAAATCATGTTAAGTACCCAGTATACCCAGTGAAAGCTGCTGGGGACTGAATATTGCCTCTGGTAAAGGTGTGAACTGCTTCCATTCATCTCAATACCTTACTAAGGGCTTACTTCCTCCAAACATGCCCAAACTAGTCTGTTTAGACTAGTGCTCCCTCAGGGACCATCTTTTAATCCGTACGCTTATGTGGAATTTAATCTAGATTGCCTTTATACAAAGTTATCTTCCCATCTTAGTTTATATTGGTAAGTTTCGCCATATACATAAACTTTCTATGTCAGTATCAGTCATTTTCCAAATCGCATGCATAGGTACCAAAAGGCAGAGTTAAAATGTAATATATTGTCAGACTACACAACTGGCATCACCTGAAGTCTCAGGCAAAACCCTGAATTCACCATTTCCCTGTGGATTAAATGCATTTTCAAATGAAAGCAGTTTACAAGTCACAAGAGACATTTAATAGTTCACTTCTATAAAGTATTCAATCCATTAAAACAGAGAAACATTTGGTCCTGTCTGCAAGATGCTATAAACTTTACTCATTGAGATGAAGAATCCTAAAGGGAGGGAGGAGGGGAAGAGGAAGCCATTTTTGAACCATATTAATGGATTAATTATTGCATAATATGCCTGTCAGCCAAATGACATTTTGGTTGACTAAGTACTATGCAAAAAGTTAAATTATGCAAGTATTCTTGAATCAGCTAGAGGGTACTTAAAACAGCAAACATGCCTAAGGGTGCAGAAATTACAGAGAAGTTTGAAGGTAGTTTAAAAAAAATAATAATTAAAAAAACCTTTATAAGCAGCATGACTTTGGGGAACCTGATGAAATAACCATTTTCTAAGGGAAAAATTCACATCAGTAGAGGATGCTTGACAGTCATGCGAGATCAAATGGTTTAAAATAATAAAAATAAATAAAAGAGTATTCTTCTTAACAGAAGTGATTTAGTCATTCAGCCTATCCACGGTGAGATGGCTAATTTTAAACTAACTGTGCCGATCCACAACAGCAAAAACTTACAAATTCCTGCATCAATATCCCTCCTCATATCTGCTGGACTTTTCCATTACATTTTTGTTGAAATACTGGAACCAAGTGATTTCTAAAAATCAAAACGTGATGCCCAGAAACAGAGAGGGAACCATTTCCAAGTCAAATTAGCACCTGATCTAATTCAAATTCCATGTCACACTCAAAGTTGCATGTTCCTACCAATGTTGAGATTTTGGCATTGACATAAGTCAGAGTAGAAATAGCTAACAAATTATCCAGCCTGCGTTTAATAAGTCAGTGTGTGCCTAGTAAGYGTTTCCCGGGGGTGGGAGAAGGGGATTGTTAAATATGGTCAAGACTAGCATATCAGAAGCTGAACACTCACCAAAGAATTAATTCTCATTCCAGTTTCACAAGTTCTGTAATTTTCATGATTTTTTTTTTTTTGACACCATGAATAATTTTTCCATTTTTTTCCCCTGATAGCCTGGATTGCTGACAGTCTTTGAACCAAGTATTTTGACTGTCTTCATGCCAACAATCATTTGGTGCACCACTTAATACTGATGAAGTCCCTAACTAGATCATCAGTTCTAACACTTGATGTTAGTGAAGGAAGTTCTCTGTACACACATGGACATCAGAACTATTTGGACATTTCCCCAGCTATCTACTACATGACAGAGTACGAAAAACAAACAAACAAAAAGTTAAGACATCTGGGCAGCACTGTTCCAGTCAAACAGATATAAATAACCAGGTTACCCACATGCAACTTCCAAACCACTTGAACTTCAGCAACTCATACTCAAAGCAAAACACTACCCGATCTCTAGGCGTCTGGACTGCATCACAGGTGAGAAGCCAAGCATGTTGAATAGAAGTCTGTCTGGAGACAAAGCATCATGTTCTAGTCTTTGGGTCCACTGACCCATTAGATACAGAGCACGGGACCAAGAACAACTGAAAACAAGGTTCTCCCAAGGGTACTAGTGACAGAAGTTACAAGCAGCAGTACTACTTGTGGTAAAAATACTAGCAAGTCTGTAAGCAAATTGTTCTTACCTCAGAAAAGCAGAAGAGAACTCTATTAGCACATGTGTAAACCATGCCCAAACAAAAAAAGCTTAGCTCTCCTCCTCCCAATTTTGAAAAAGCAGCTAAGTCTTCAAAATTTCATTTCTTCTGACCAGCTCCAGTTTCACTGCRTTTTGGTTACATACACTATACTGTGCCCTTACATGTTATACTCTATTACAGGTTCGTAGGGGAGGACAGTTAGTTCACAGTAGGCTTAAAAGTGTGTGTGTGGAGGAACACCCAAGCTCTCACCKCTTGTCCCAACAAGGAGTCAGACAGACAGTAAAGTTCCAAGCTCCCAAAAAGCTGCAGTTCAGTAGAAGAGACTAGGATTAGCCACTTCTACCATTGTCCTAGAGGATTAACCTACCTACTTCCTGATACTTGCCTAAAATCCACYACAGCAGCTTTCTCCTGGTCCCGAGGGAACCCCAGTTCAGAAGCTACACATTAGGCAGACAAGCCTCAAGTATTCAAGGCAAGCCTTAAATTCGCTACCGTAGGCAAAAAGAATACAGCAATAACTGTACCCCCCCAAAAAAAACCCCAAACCCCACCAAAACAGAAACCCAAATCAAAGAAAGTACTACATGTTATTGGTAAGCTACTGGAGCAGAAATACGTTCTTTCAATGGCTACCTAGAGGCTAACTCATATGGAAGTATATTCTTAAAGGCACCTAAGGACACAGTAAAACYAGCAGTTTTGTTAACTTTGCATTTCAAGTATATATCACAAAAACTTAAATTATGTTTCTATTACCCAGTTAAAAAYAATATCAGCTCATTTTCAGCATTATTTCACATGCTACTGTTATGCCCTAGAAGAGTTTAGCAAAGCGATCAAGGCCTCTTCATCTAAGAGCACCAGAAATTGGGGAAGTGTTGAAACAGAGGCAAGAGAAGAGTCATCACAAGAAATGCCTTCACAGAGTAACAGAACTTCTTCGGCAGAGCTTTTCCAAGGTTTTCTGATTCCCCAGACGGCAGGAGCCCTGCCCAGCTGGACTGCTGCAGAAACCAAGGCTAACGTGTTTCTGGAGAACTCCAGTCTAATTAAGGGGTGGCTCTAGGTCTACCTTCAAGGGCAGAGAGCAAGCACAGTCCCTGCTTTGAGCTCAAAACATCTGAAAGCTAGAAGCGTGTGGAAGCGGGCTGTAGGCTCTCAACACTTCATTGAGCCAATCCAGCAGCAATCCTTGCAAAGCCAGAGGGGTTGGAGGTGTTTAGAGTCTCTCAAGATTGCCCTTCAGGAAAAGTACCCAACCGCATCAGGGAAAGCTGACCTCAGAATTATTCTTTACCAAGAATACAACTATATTCAGGAAGGGCATTTACATACTTCAGGATAATGCCACAAATGGAGCCTTAGAACTGCATAAAGATGTGAATAGTTAAGGCGGTGAGATGAACAAGGACTAACTTCAGGTTTTAGAAGGATAAAGAAAAGAACCCAGAATCAGCAACAGATTTCATTAATAAACACTGGTTTAACAAAGACTACTCCATTTCTAGTTTCAAAAAGAGAGGCTACCAGTGACAGGTGCCACAGAGGCTTCTCCATCAGATGTTAGAATTCCCTTATACCAAGTGTATTAAATACTAAAACTAAGTTAAGAGACAAGTATTTTTACCTGCTGCAATTCCAGCTCCTAAAGTTTTCTGTAGCCTAGTATGTGCTGATACTCTGAAATAAGACACTGCTGAAGCTTCAAAAGTGATAAAAAAATATGCTTATAACTGTTGCCAGTAGGGGTCATTTCAGTGTAAAAAATTGCAGTGAAAGAAAAGGCTAGAGACAGGAAGGAGAGTAAAAACATCAATTTCTACTCACACAGTTCTGTAAGTCACTTCCATTTCCTCCTCCCTGAGCTGGGGTAGGAAAGGATTTGCACTCCCAGTAGACAGGATAAAAAAAAAAAAAGTAGCCTTTATTCCGTTAATGGATAAAGGCATGGCTCAGTACTACTCACACATCAGGCATCACCAGCCTAGCCTGTTGCACGTGTGCCTGTAAACTGCACAACTGTTTAGCTGTATTTTTTTTGATCGTGGTGACCTAATCAACCYCATTTTAGTGATCGGAGGAGTACATCAAGTCCCCTTTTTTCTYTGCTGCCACCCCTCGTGCACAACACGCACCATGAAAAACAACACATTACTTCTGTTGCTTAGAATGAGGCAGTTTCCTGACAATTCAGTAATAGGTATTCCAGGACTATTTATTAGGCTGACAGTTCAGCTCAGTTGCTTTTCATTTATGAGAATGAAAATTAAATAGATAACTTGTCTCCCTGACTATTCCTATAGGGACAGCTGGAACTAGCTCCTAACCACAACACTAATTGAAATGCAATCTTGCCAACAAATGCTTCATACTATTTTCAACAGTAGATGGGACGTGTTACGAGTTGAACTACAGCAACGTACAGATTGCATCACTTCAAAGGAATGAAATACTCCTAAACTGCCAGAGACGTCCGTACTGTGATACAGTAAGGGAGTTGGAACATTAAGGCATTTAATGACTGCAGGCTTTTAGTTCCTTTAAACGTGGGGGGGGGTGGGGTGGGGAGACGCTGTTTAAGCCAAGCTGTTACTTGAAAACATGCAAAAAGAGAAACTCATGCAAAACCAGGTAGGTTTTTAAAGTACCTTTTCCCTCTTTGCTTGTACTTTTCTATTTAAGAAAACTTTTCCAATATGTATTAAAAACAATAATAAGAGAGAGAGAGAGAGACTACAGCAATGTACATATTCAGCAACACGGTCTCAACCAAAGTCTTCAAAATAGTTTAAGGCCATTTTTAATTGCTTAACAACAGAGCTTTTAACCCTGGAGCTGGTCCTACCCAAGCAACAACTGCAGAGGCTGATGGCATTGGTTCCAGTACAGGCAGGACACATTGCCTCGCTCTGCTGGGGTTCGCAAATTTATTTGCGAGAGAGGCAAATGGAGTTTTAAACTAACAACGAGCGCCAGGACAACGGTCAACTGCCCACTAAAAATGACCGGTTTTAGCTCTCTCAAAACAGTGCATCATTTTAAATGCAAGTTTTTTTGGACAGATGCTGCCTCACCAGCTCTCCGGACTTTCTACTGCCCTCTACCCGCCGAGAGGAGACCGCCTCCCTCTCCTTTTCCAGAATTGTCGAAGCTCCCGCTCCGAGTCTCACATACATTTATACATATCCCAAACTACTGGTTATTTGTAATCTCTTTACAGCGCCATGTTTTCCCTCAACTTGGGGGAAAAAGCGCGTTGGAGGGAGAAGACGAAAAGAGACTAAGAATTTGTCTTTGGTCTTTTGTTAAATTATATAGATATACAAAGAATTAATCTGAGRGACTCCGATAAATACAAAATTTGAAGGGGGGGGGGGGTGAACTCCTCTCGCATTTCACACCAATTCATCACCTCACGAGCAGCCGGCAGGAAGCAGAAGTGACTTCGAGCGGAGTTCTGCCGTGGGGATTTCTCCCTCCCCCTTGATGCTCCAGCAGGGAARAAGACATCCCTTATCATCATATACCGAGGCGGACAGGCGGGGAGATATTAAGTGACAGGAACAGGAAGGAAAACTTTACAACAGATGATCAGCCTTTGTGTTTCCTTACAGAGGAGGGAATCCGGAACAGGCATCATGTGTGCACGACTGACCTCCGCCGACTTCCATCTGCCAAACCTTCCCCCAAGCCCTTTATCGAGGAATTTTAAGTTGGGCATCGCTCRCTGACATAAGCTATTAGCAAACCCGTGAAGCGCTATGGAAAGCGAGAAATGGAAGAGCCTGGAAGTTTCGGCTAAGAAAAYGAAGGGTAAAACTTTTAAGTAGGGGGGTTTAGGGAGGAAAGCTTAAGGACACGCTCGTAGATGGGACAGGCGGGCGGTGGGGAGGGAAGGAGAGCGCACCGGCGCCTAAGGCGCCCAGCGGGTCCCCTCACCCCGGGGATGSAGGGATGGATGGATGCTGTCCCGCCGCCTCTCACCTTCGCAGACGCCCACTTCGTACTCGGTGATGGAGTCTCCGTTGAGCGGCGGTCGGATGACACAGCGCAAGCCCCGATCGCAAGCTCCGTGCAGCCCGTAGACACCCCCGCAGCTCTCGTTACGTTGTCGAGCACACATGAAACAGCAACCACAGATCCCCAGCACGATGCTACCGGGGCAGCTCTTCGGTTCTTCGCATTTGGATTCGTCGCAGGGTAAGCAGACGAGAGCCCGCGTCCCCGACTCGCCCAGCAGCAGGGCCAGCAGTAACAGCCACCCCGCCGCCGCCAGGTGCCAGCCGCCGTCTCCGCCCGGGCGTCTCCTCCCCRCCGAGACCGCTGCCAGGTACATCCCGGCCGCCGCAGCCCGGCCTGGGCCGGGGGTGGAGGGGGAGCCTCTCAGAAGCCCCCTCACCGGGCGGCGGACCCGAGCGTGCCGCGGCTCCTTCCCGCTGCCCCCGCCTCCGGCCCCCCGAGGAAAGTTTCCTCTCGCGGCGGCGGCGGCCGCTTCAGCCAAACTTCTCCGAGCGGCGGCGGCTCCGCCCGCTGCCCCCTCCGGGAAGCGGCGTCCGTCAGTCCGTTCGCCCCTCGCCCGCCGGCTCCCGGTCCCGCGGCACCGTCCACGCCGCGCGAGCGGCTGCGAGCGAGCCCCTGCGCGAGGCGACAGCGGCGGCTGGCTCTGCCCCGCTCGCTGCCCGAGTCCCGACTCGCCTCCTGCCTGCGACTCGCCCCGCTCCCAGTGCGCCCTCTGCCCTTCCCCCATTGGGCGGTGATCGCCTTCGCCCCGCCCCGGCTGCCTGCCCGCGCCTTCTCATTGGATGCCGCCCAGGCTGGCCCCGCCCGCTCCTCCTCCCGTCCCCCCCTCACCCCCCCCCCTCGCAGCCCCAGATCCTGGGGCTCGGGAGCGAGGCGGTGGAGGCGAGGAGCAGCCTGGGCCCCTCAGCGGCGGCCGCCGCCTCCCCCCGCCCCTCCCCTCCCCCGCCCGGGGCTCCGAGCGCGGAGCGGAGCGAAGCGAGGCGGCGGCGCCAGACCCCGGGGACGGGCCGGCGGCGGCCCGGGGGACACCCCTGCCTCCGGGGGACACCGGGGGTGGGGAGGGAGAGGGCCCCGCCAAGGGTGCAGCCACAGCAGGGCGACGACAGGGGAGTCGCCAAAGGGGCCTCGCGTCCCCGGCCGCGGCGGCGAGAGCCTCCTCCTCTTCCTCCGCCTGCCCCCGCGAGGGGCGCGGGGATCCGGGACGGGGAGCGGCTCGGCGCCCTCGCAGCCCCTGCGCCGCGGAGGGGGAGAGCCGCCCGCTCCTCGCYCCGGCCCGTCCCCGCAGCCGGGCCCCCGATCCCGACCAGGTGCCCCGCGGGTGCGGAGCCATGACGGACCCACTCCGTGGGGGCGGGAGGGGGGCTGCGCTGCCGCCCCTGACGGCTGACTGCCCCGCTCTAACGGCAGCGGCGGCGGAGCGCTGTCCCGGGCCGCCCCTCAGCCCGCTCGTAAACAAGCGGAGGTGCCGCGGCTCGCCCGTGGACCTCGGCACCCAAAACCGCCCCCGGGCCGGCTAGTGGTCTTTGCTGGCGCACGGACGAGAGGCGCCCGCCGCCACCGGCCGGTCTCCCTGCCGAGCGGCCGCCGCCGCTGCCCAGAGCCGGCCGGCGTGCCTCGGGAGCGGCGCGGGGCGGGCAGCCGCGGCCCTGCCGGCGCCCGGTGCGCTGGCTAGC
>JASVER010000160.1:185349-292170 GCA_030449065.1 Oceanodroma leucorhoa
GCGGCGGCGCTGCCGCGCTGGGCCCGGCGGCGCGGGAGGCCCGGCGGCGCCCCCGGAGGGCCGCAAGCGGCGGCGCTCGACACCCCCGGCGGAGCGCGGCTGGAGGGAGCCGCCGGCCCCGAGCCGGGACGAAGGAGCGACCGGAGGGAAAACAACAGGAACGGTGTTGCTGAAAGGCACACCGCTGACTTGTCTGCGCTCCGTAACCKCAGGCGGCAGCGAGCGGGCGGAAGAGGCGGCAGGGAAGCGGGAGGTCGTTGCCTTCACAAGGGCAGCCCCTCGGTACAACCGAAGAGCCGGATCCGCTCCTGCCGTGTCACGCCCTACCCAGGGTGCGAAGGCGGCTCTGGGAGCAACGTGTTCCGCTGTCGGCAGCGCCTGAAGCTGCGGCGATCGAGAGAATGAAGTCATTTACTCGGCAGGTGGGGTTATGGCAGCTGCACGGTGCCGAGCCTGGAAAGTTTTGGGTTGCACATACTGGTGCCAGCGATGTGGGAAATTTTAGGAGAAAGGTTTTGGAAACTTAATATAGGTTATTACGGAGAGTGTCAAGGTATGGCTTCTACAGTTTCTCCAGCCCCGCACGCTCGTCCGCTTTAGCAAAAAGAACCAATTCTCATGTCAATGGAGGAGCTGCTATATAAGGGCAAAACTCCCCATTGGCAAGGCTACCATGGACAAGTTGCTACCAGTAACAGAAGAAACTACAGTGTAAAGCTTTGTCAGCAATAGCGTACCTTTTTGGTGTGTTTTAAAAAGCACCGTAATTCACTGGCGTTCACTCCAGTCTAAATGCCTACTGGTAGCAAAGGTTCCCTATTACAGGCACAGGCCTATTACTAATGGAAACAGTACAGCCGTGTAACATGATGCTGAAAAATAAAGCGTTTCCCTATTTGAAAGAAAGCATTTCCCATATTTCTCTATTATTTAAAATAATGATGTTTTATCATATCAGAATAGCTGACTATATTCTGATGCATTCAGACATTAAATTGCAGAAGATTATTTTTCAAGAGCTACAAATGTTTTAATTAGCCCCAATAGTTTGCAAGGCATTGGTCTGTTTTTCAGTGAAACGTCATTGTTGTGATAAAACCCTATCAGTACAGCATACATTACCTGGATTAGGACCGTTCAGCTGACATATCTCAACAACGAACGGACAATGAGAAGCAGCCATCTACTGGGCATCAGTATTTGAACTGATACTCTGCTACATTTTTTAGTAGATTTGGAAAGTAAACGACAAGCTGATCTCATTAAAGGCACCGTGTGTTGGTGTAAACAAACCCAACGCATGCATTTGAGAACAACCAAAACCATTGTGCGTTCCTGCATTCTGGAAAGCAGTAAGTGAGGAAAGCACCCTGAAGGTCATACTAGACAAGCACTCAAACTCTGAATGTTACGGCAAATGGAGGACACTCCCAGGTGTAGCAACACACCAAGCAAGAAGTTTTGTACTGTTTCCTCAGAAACGCAGGTTCCTCCCTCAGCCTCAGCCCTCTCATGTCAGTTTGCCGAAGCACCTGCAGGGGTCAGAGTACTTTTGATTCACCAGAAATTTCCACCAAAAAACCCACTGTGATTTGGATGAGAGCAGTTTGTAAAAACATACCGTTTCCTACGAACTGGAAACACTGCCTTTCGGTCATGTCTTTTACTGACGAGGCGCATGAAGGGGTTTTACCTTCTATGTACAGCGTCGCTGAGATTGCTTTTCGAATGAAGCATACAGTTCCTGCGGCTGTATTTTTAAAACAGTGTTCACAAACCCGAGATTGTGCAGAGATGAATCACAAAAGTGATTTCAGTGCTAGAGAGGATGCTGCACAATGCAATACATGATCAGAGACTTGAATTCAATAAGCTTAGTCTATCAAAAGATGAAAAGTGAACTGATTACAGAGTATTAATCCCTTCATRTGGAAAAATGAACTGGTCTATGAAAAATATGTAGGTATTTTTCCAGGACTTGTGAACATAGCCAGCATGGAAATCCCAGACATGTTGGATTGCATGCACAGGCGGTTCAATATTTCCCAGACATGCCAGACCTACCAGTCATGTACTGTACTGATGTGCAGTATACTCAATGCACAAAGAATTCATTGGACCTACTGTGCCTGTTTGCCTGTGTGGGAACGAACAAAGAAGCGCTAGAAGCAGTACAAAAACAGATGAAGAGGAAAGCTACAGACAGCTTAGATAAGAATGTTGTAGGGCCCTGAGAAAAAGCGAGCAAACTTCTGAGCTGACTGCCAAATGAGAGGCTTCAGCTGTGAACAGGATTAGTACCCTGCTTCACAGGCTGTTTACCCAGTGATAGCTGCATGTAAGGGAGCAAAACACAGAAATATTTATGGAACAAGGACCAAAATTTAGTGTTCTTGTCTCCTCATGCCTTGCCCTTTAGGTACAAGTCATGAACTACTCATGCGTATGCTTGTGTTTCCCTTTTCTGGCCCCATGAATCTAAATACTTCATTGCACAGTGGCACAGATTCAACAGGAAAGGTAGAGAATGCTCCTGCCCCAAACCTGAGAAGAGTCCGCAGGGACAATGAGGTACTCCTTGGAAATCAGCAAACCCATTATCTGACAACTTTACAGGGAAAGTGAATATCCCTGCTTTCCCCAGCAAGAAGCAGTGAAGGATCCTTACAGGGAAATTCACTTTCCTCTGCTTCTTGCTGTCTCTTGATTTATTAAGGGGTCTACCGATCCAAATACCTTAGGAGTAACTAGATTCAGCTACTGAAGTGAAATCCAGCTCTTCCCCTAGAGACAGGTTAGTAAATACTGCTAAATACAACTGTGGGAGGAAGAAAAGCATTCTGATAAACAGGCTGTAGCAGCTGAAATTTCCTGGGCTTGTTTTCCTGTAATGTTAGCATTGTACCGAAGCCACATCTAGGCTGGATGAAGTTGCAGCAGTAATCGAGTGGAGCTGTATAGCTTTCTTGGTCATCATGTAATGTGGAGTTTTTGCAAAACCACACAGTGCTATGAGAAAACTACTACCCCCTTCACTAATTCCTCAGTCCTGTACTCACTCCCTTTGCCACTCGTAAATCTCCCCATGCAAAAAATAGGTGTTCTGCATAAATCTCCTGGTAAGTCTGATATTCACAATGACAATTGAAATACAGATTTCCTTTTATGACATAGGTGAAGATAACATTTATACTACCAAAAATAAAAACATCTTCCCCCCCCCCCCCGTAAAATATCAAAATGTCTTCATTTCAATTCAAAAGAATGTTTCTACTGTGCTGATACATACTGGTGACTCCTTATGTATCTCTGAATTTGGGGAACATTGGTGATTTTAATACCAAAGTTGTACTTTTTTTCTATGCAAACGTTTTGTTTCTTTTCTGTGTCTCATTGTGTCTTTGTTGCATGTTAAATTACTTTTTTATTCTTTAGTCTGTTAAGATCCTTTGTGTCTCCTTTGTAGAAGTCTCTTGACATAAACTCTTTCATAAGCAGGTTACACACATGAGCAATCTCTACTCCCAGAAAAAAAGGATCATGAAACCTGCCACTAATACGAGCAGTGCTGAATCAGTCTAAAACACATGAGAATAATTTCTCTCTTCTTCACAGGGATATCATGGACTTATTACATTAGTAGCTGCAAGGTGTTTCAGACCCTTAAATGGAAAATTATGGGAAATTGGGAAAGCAAATATGAGAATTAATTTTAATAGAAAYGATCTTTTTAAGAAATGTTTTGAACCCGTTCATAATAAATAAATATCCCATCAGGTAGTCTCTGATGGTTTTTCAGCCCCGTAAGCCTTTCCTCTCAGTTGAATCCCTAGCTTGGGACAGCTCAGTAGTCCAAATTTTAAGTCCGAAATAACTGACAGGCAGAATTGTTTGTAGCTTTTTCCTAATACATCTTGGATTGCTCACATGGAACATACAAGTAAAAGCACCTGCTTTTTTAATGGCCTCAAAGCAACTGCATTTTGCATTTGCATGACTAATTTACTTTTACATGCTTTTTCACAAATTTTTAGAAACTATACATTCATAAAAATTATAAATAAATAAGCTATAAATGAATAGGATTGGCCATTTACAGGTGCAGTTCTTAACCTTGCACTTCAATCATTGAAATCTTTGTGCATTCAAGCTAAGGATTTTTTCAGATCTGAACATCTTTATAACATATATCTTAAAAATTGCAAGATTAAAGAACTAGGGAGTCAATACCTATTTAAGGCTATCTACCAGGAGCCTATCAGGAGAAATAGCTGCTATATCTAGAAATGCAATTTTGTATTTACATTGATCACACTCAAGGTCACGTTAGTTTTAGCTTCTTCAGTGCGAAGAAAATCTTTTTAACAAATAAGCACAGTTAGGAAGGAAAGACAATTTGCTGTCAGTTTAGAAAAGAAAAGTAGAAGTCTCTTAAACTGGTATGTCATTCTAGGGATTATATGCATTTTTATTACAGAAAATCTGGCCACCAGAAAAGTAGGTGGATTAGATCAGTATCTAGAATCCTTTTCATAGTGCTGCATACTGATAAGATTTTAAATGTTAAAATATAAAACTGAAAATACTGTGTTTATTTCACTGCAATCTGCTGTGTACCAATAACTGCAGTATAAAATAGATGAAATCAGATAGGATGAGGGATATGCTGGATGTCATCTAAAATTTGTCATAGCTAATTCTCTAGCTTAGTATGTCCAAGAGAAGTTCATAGAGTTCTAGGCAAGGTACTTCCTATTCTGGACATGGTTTTGAACTCTTGAAGGAAAAGCGTGAGAGGCTGAAGTTAGTGGGTAAAGACTAAGCTGGTGGGTAGCTGATTATCAAGGTAAGTCATGCCCTAGCTGTAATACTCTTTATTTCAGTTCAAACTCACCAGAACTTGACTGGATTTCAAACTTTTCAAATAAGTGATTCAAACAGGGGCAAAGTGGCTTGCCCTTTGGTTTGCAGCTGAATCAAATGCTAAAAGGAAGGTTGTCTAACCATGAGTGAATGGCAACCTTATTCAGACAGCACTGAAAAAAGATTTTTTAATAACAACATTAATGACAATGAAGATGTCCCATTTCTCTTTTTCTAGGAGGATTATACCTATAAAACATCTCCAAAATATGTCTTCTGTGTCAGAGAAATTTCACTTCATCAAGTACATTCATATGTGTGGGCCTAATGAGCTCTTGATTATCAAGAGTAGCCTGAAAAGGGAAAAAAAAAAGCACCCCAAAACCCGACCCTACCTCCAAACCCACAGGCAGTACAAGATGAATGCAAGTTGGTCTTTGGGATCATGCAATGAGAATGCAATGGGGAAGAGAGCAGGCTGGTGATACCGGTGACCGCGGAGGGTGGGGACGCGGGCGGGTGTGGGGTGCACCGGTGTGGCAGTGTCCTGCAAACACAACTCTTCTGCTSGCAGACGTGAGCTGGCTCGTGCTGGGCCTTTCAGGTGTCTCCAGTCTTACAACATGGTTAATCCATAACCCAGACAAGCCATCAGCAGTTGACTGAGAGGCAACTATAGCTAATCCTGCTTTACGGCAAGGGGTCTATGTAAACCCCTGGGAGTTTCCTGACAATGTTTTCTACAACTTTTTCAGGCAGCGTTGCGTATTCTGGCTGTATTCTGACTCYTGGAACTCACAGACACCAGGGGTTATTAAGACAATCTCAACCTGGCCCTTTACTTATTTAGCAAATTAAAACTATTTTTGATGTCTTTATTAAAGCTGGATAGAAGCTTTCATTCCAAGAAATCACAGCATATTTCCAGTGTTTTTCTAGCTCTTTCTAGATTTTAATGCTGATAAATGCCTACCGACTTGCTTCCATTCATGTCCATAATCACCTTCTCGATTTCTGCAGATGATGATGTGGGTTAACAAAAATGTTTAGGACAAATTCAAAGGCTGTTCTGATTACTACAACTTCATGTATGCCAAATTAAGAAGTTTGCCTTCTGATATCTACCAAGTATGTTGAGGAAATCAGATTTTGCTAGTTCATCATCCATCCTAGGAAGTTAATGTTGCTTATGAGAGTGAAGCAGAGACATTTTCCCAAAGTAAACCAGTATTTCTATAAATTGTTTGAGCTTCTTTATTTCTCTTGATGGATAGTAAATAGCCAGTCTAACTGTTCAGCTTTTTAACAGCTTGGTTAGAACTATGCACAGCTTGGATACCATTTGCAAAGTCCATATGTCTAAAGTTATTGTGGTGTAGTTAACAGTGAGAGAAAAAGGTTAGTATAAATCAGCATTCATATCAATTGCTTGGTCTGTGTTAGTTTTTATAACACCTTAGGGCAAAAAAACAGATTACTGTATTTTTTTCAAGGGTATCTAGGCCTCACTTATTCATTGTCTTTTTTTTTTTTTCTGTTAATATTTTCTTATTAGTGTTGTGATATTAGTTGGTCTCCCATGGCTGATTTCAATATATTAGCTATAACTATTTGCTAACTTCTGTTTTTTTTCTTTACATAATTACAAATACGGTGACTCGTCTTGTAAATTGCTAAATAGACTGAGAGACTTYGCAAGTCTGGATTTCGTGTTAGGCTTCAACAAACGTTAATGCACTCAGCCTATATCAGAAGATACTCAACATTATGCAAGATCATACACCTTTTCTTTCAGTCTGCAGGAACACATGTTCAGTAGATTTCCTGGTCCAGCTTGGCTGAAAGAAGCAAACGGACGTTGCTGTATAGCCAGTGTTTTGGACAGCATTTATCTTTTCAAGTGTGACCTTGGAAGCTTAAGTTTAGGGACTCGGGTGGGGGTTAARGAAAGAAGCAGGAAGGTAAAAGACAGCTCAAAACACTTCTGCCTCACAAAGTTAACAGTTCACGTAAAGTTGGGAAAACAATGGTGAGAGGAAACAAGCCTTGAACAGCAGAGAAGCCTCAGCAATAAGAAAGATGGGAAGGAGGATGGTTTGATCAGTATGGACTGGTAGAGATGAGGCGGACAAGAAAGTTTTCTCAAGCCAGGGGAAAGATGGGATGGATGCAATTATGGGGAATAGCATCYTACCATTGGTAAGAACTTGGAAGATATTAGCAGTTTCCTAGACCTTTCAAGTTCTGTCACTTCCTAACAATAAAACAATAAAACCACAGGACTTCATTGGTATTATTCTCCCAGTCCTTCCCTCTTAATATAAAGGGGATTAATGTCAACAGCCTACTAAGTCATCCCCTTTAAAGCATAAGGGTTCTCCTCTCATGAAATCTTCAGSTCATCATTGCTTTTGAGCTGGAGCAGATCCCCCATTCCAGGAAATCCCTTATTTATGGGATTTTAAAGCAGAAATTCCCCTCTCCTCTCCTAGTAGTTGGTCTAGCCCCTACAGCTGATTACAGCCTTTTATAACCTGCCCCCAGGGTTAACTAAGCTCTAGACTGAGTAGGTAGATTTTAGCATGCTTTAACTCATGATAGTGAGTTTATTTATCAAATAAACTTTCTAAGGTTTAATATAATTGGTGTGTTCGCTTGAGTGCTTGACTAACATTTTTGCCTTTTTGCATTTTTGTTATTAATTATTTTTTTTTTCTTCAGAAAAGAAGATACAGAGAGTTTAGGTCACAAATTTGGAAAAAAGGTTAATCAACTTTCACAAGCCAATCTTTGAATTCTACCAGAAACACTGCTACAGGGCTCCTATTATTTTATCGCAGTGAACCTGCTGGAGTTTTCTTATTTAGTAATAAGGAGAAAGATTTGCTGTTATGCTTTGTCTGCTTAACTCTTAACTTAACAGACTAGCAGTAAAAACTTATTTTTTACTACCCAGTTAATCTGGTTCTACAGGTGATTTTTCATCACTAAATTTGCAAACAGCAAGTGGATCACACCTGCGACTATCATACAAGACATATACAGCCTTTTCACGCTCTGTCTCAGCTACAGTCCATCATRGGAAAGTGTAGCACTGTCACCACCTTGAGTTTTAGAAACATTTTTCTCAGCTGGATCTCTTGGTCAGATTGAGACTAGAGTGCTGTTCCAGTCCTGTTGTCATCGTACTCTTTCTAGTACATTTTAGGAGGATGAAACCACTGATACTGTCTCAAGAACATGAGTAGGTGAGCAGGAAGAGGACGACAGTTCACAGTTCCCCTGACATACTTGAAAGAGACCCAGAACAAGTGGCAGCAGGATGTAACCAAAGTCCAGGTCCTTCCTACACCTTCTGAATCAGKTTTTATATCCAGCACCAAGCAAGGGCAAAAGCACCTTGAGTCACCTTCCTTTCTTTGGTAATCCAATATAGGCTTCAGCAGATCAAGCCCCCAGTACACTCCTTTATTAATAAAATTTTCCTATCTCTCAACTTACAGCTTTTTTTTTGTTTTTCTTTCATACAAGAATTCAGCTTAAGTGATGCAATTGGAATCATATGAGTTTTGTAGAGAACCTTTCGGAATGAATACAAACAAAATATACAAATGTACTCTTCAATTCTTAAAGTTCTGTGGGTATTCACTCTCAATATAACAATTTTGAGGCACGATTAAACTTTAAAAATATAAAAAAGATAAAGTATTTTTCATTCTGTATCTGAAGCTTAAAAAATTATGATTATGCAGTATGCAGTATTTCAAGTCCACCTGGTTATTTCTGTTACAAATTATTCCATAATATCTTTGATCTTTTACATTTGTTGTAAGAAAGGAAGGTCTTCATAGCGCTACACTGAAAGCTACAGTTAAAGCTGTATTTACTCACAGCTGAGGTTGAATCAGGAAGCACCTCATTCAGAAAATTTAAAGGAATAAAAATAAGAAATTAAGAGAAAAAAGTCTTACGCATTCCTTTCTACCTTCACACTATCTACAGTGCTATTAAAAAGGAGCTGTAGTACTTCACAAAGCTTGTATTTCCATTCACCACAGAAACCGAAAGGGAACATAAACCACAACTTTAAGTTTCCACTGTGATTTAGGAAGCTTTGATAAAGGTCTGGTATGGTATCAAGTGATCAACTCACCTGACTGCATAAATTGGCAAAGACATTTCCCTTAGTTCTGCTGAGGTTTTCTGTTTTAGTTGAAGTTGTTACAGCTGCTCTTTTGGCCAGTGTCCTCTAGAGCTGAAAGCCTGAAATCTGTCTAACTTCTGCTGAAGAGCCAACTCTTCAGGCCAGGGCTGCCGCAAACTCAGGACGTCGGTGGGATGAATGCAGTGGTAGATGCACACACAGAGTGTTCAATGGGAAAGGAAACTGAGGGACAAATAAATGAAAAGTTCATATGGTGGCTCTTACCATGGTTTGATGCTGATGGGCGATCAGCTTTAAAGTACATTCTTATAGTGTGGATTAAGCAATCATTACAAAATCTGCAGTGTGTTTAGACGCTTGTCTTTCAGATACTAATTTTAAATGCCCTCCCCCCATCTGACAGAGATGGTTGGGGTACTGTCTTGCTCTTTGCAGAGGAATTACCATAAAACTCTTTGATTTGATAGAAAATGCCCCAGTGAGTTATACATCTACTTAATAGTTATCATTAGCAAACGTATCAGTAGACCTTTCCCAACTCCACATAAATGGCAGGAGATAGCATTTAGCAGCTCTTCCGTATTGGAGATTTTGGCTTTGTCATAAAAGGGAATGAGGTATACATTGGAATTTCAGATAGCAGCTAGAGGTAGTGAAAGCTGGTATTTTTCCTTTTAGTGTAGGAAATAATCTCCCTAAGTTTCTAGGGTATTAGGAAAGTCTTTTTTTGATATTTTGTTTTATTTCGTATTAATGGATAAGGCAGGGCAGATTTGTCATTGGTACCTCTGGGTTCAGTCTRGCTGAGTAGGGAAACATACAGCAAAGAAAAAATGTGTTGGTGCAGAAGAAGAAAGTAATTTAGATTTTTTTTTTTCTTTTTACAAAATAGGCAAAGAAAAGTGAAAATTATCCAAAGGAATACTCCTTGGACATTTATTATTCTCTCTGTATCGATTAATTTTTCCAGATCACCATGAATAATTCAAATAGACATCTTAGTTTATATTCCACGCTTTGTCTTTCTGCTATTTAAATGCAATTTTTAATAAGTGAGATTTAAAGCTTAAGAGTGACAAAAAGAGTATTGGTTTAACTATGGCTGTCTGATGAACATGTTTTTAATAGAAAAATCTGCATTTGGCTTGCTCCTAAAACCCACGGAAGCTAACTTTTCATTACAAGAGCTTTATGCACATAACTAGAGGACTGAACACCTACTGAAGCTGATAGAAATGCTCTAATTAACTTCATCAAGTTCTAGCTAATAATTACTTATGTGAAATACATGTATATTTAATTAACTGTGATTCTGATTTCTCCTGTCTTCTGAACTTTGACGTAATAAACTTGGCTTTTTGTAGGCACAGAAGCAACGTGTAAGGCTGGACTGCTTACTTGCATTATAAATCTAGCTGGTCTCAGAATTTTTGTACATATATATTAATAATTTAGCTGGACTGTAACCATGACAATATTGATAGCGTATGTAGAATAAATAGGACACAAGACTGCTTACCCAGGAAGAGTCAACATTTAGAATACTATCAGGATATTTGCAATTCTCAGATGTGAAATAGGCATTTGTTATTAATATTGTTTCTTATATTAAAAGGTATTAGAGGTTAATTTTTTTATTTGTTCTTTTCCTGTTATACATTTGTCTATCAATAGTCTCATCCATTTAACTGTCATGATGTGTATAAAAGGTAAAATCTGACAGTTGTGCTTTAAATTATATTCCTTTAAATGACAAAGTGTGCCTCTTTATTTAATCCTTCTGCTGGGGAGAATATTCACTGCGGAATTGTGTTGACTTGATCTCAGATTCTTCTTAGGTGTTGCATTTAAGCCCACGGAGAAATTTTATCATTCAGAGAAGTCAGGGCTGATTTTTCACTACCGGGGACCTCAGTGCAAAGCACTTCATATCTGATATGGAAATATTTGATTAAATTGCAACCGTATTATCTGAAATTATTGTTTGCAGTTCAAATCAGAGCAACCAGGTGCCCTGTCTTTTGCAAAACTTCCCATTCATTCCAAAATACTGTTTCATTTGTGCCTGTTTTCTGAACCACTTTCCTCTCCTGTCTTTTATAGGTCAGAGCTTTCACTCATTTCAGTCAATATAAAGGTGCAACAGGGCTATAAAATGAGCTTTGTYGACAATTTGGGGACAGTGCAGATGACTGCTGTCGCTTGCTGTGGCGTGTATTTCAGATGAGTCAGATGAGAGCTCAAGTTCTACCGTGTGCTGGCAATTTCTGTCAGCTGGGACAGATTATTAATGACCTTTACTTCTGGGTAAATCCTAAAGTAAATCAGAAATTGTCAAAATAATATTGGGTGAAGGGGGGGCAGAGAAAGGGTTCTTTGGTAGTCCTAGGACTCCCTTTAGATATATTCTTCTGCTTCTTTCACAGCTACACTGTGTGCAGAACCCTTCCTTTCTCTTTATTACTATTGTTAGAACAACAAAATCACAAGTATCTGTAAAATGTTGAAGTGGACAATGTTAATGTTAGTCAAACTGCTGTTTCTAAATCTACATATATTTGTAGGTCTTCCTTMAGGATATGTGAGGGTAAAAACTATACTGTTAAAATACCCCAAATACAAAGACTGAAAAATCAGCAAATACAAATAAAAATAATCTCGACCTAAAATAAGAAAAAGGAGATAATTTCTATGGGTGGCTAACAAATGATGAACTTCAGGAATGGCTATTTTCTGTCACAACTGCATGTTAGTTTTAACTCTGTGTTGCTTTAAATACAATTAGAGCCAGTGCTGTAGAAGGGAGGGAGTGGTGGCAGGGRAAGAGGAGGGCTGGTCATCGTTGCATCATATGATCAAGATGTGACAGGGAAATTGGTACCTGGTAATTTTGTACTGTTTGGGTAGTGCAGCTACCTTCACACTTCAAGGTACCACTGGTGTCTAGTCTCATCTGTCAGGTACTGGGACCTTTTGGGGAAAACACCTACAAATCCTTCTTTAATTAGCTGGAACTCCCCTGTGGCCTAAGGGAAGCCTTACTAAATACAGACAAAATCTCTTTAAGACGCAGGGAAGTAAGCTGTGTAAAGCATTGGAAACTTGGGCACTTAGGGGAGCTGTCTGTAAGCTGCCTTTGCAGTCCCAAGACACTTCTCACCTGGGTGAATATTCTACCTGCAGCCTCCTCAACCTTCTTTAGCATCCTGGCTTGAATTGCTCTTCCTATTCTTTTATTTTCTTTTTCTTTTATTTTTCTTTTTTTTTCTTTTTTTTTTCTTTTTTTTTCTTTTCTAGTATTTTCTTGTATTTTCTTGTATTTTCTTCTCTTTTCTTTTTTCTTTCTTTTCTTCTTTTTCTTTTTTCCTAAATGTGGACTGTTATGAAGAAGTTTGTGATAGGCAAGTTTAAAAGCACACAATTTCTACAGGTTTCATAGAGCTGTAGCTATCTCTGTTCACACAGTCCTATGAAATTGAAACTGAATTTATATTGAACCTGGGGAAAAAAACCTCTGCAAAATATTTCTGTATTTTGGATATTTAAGAGAGCTCACTTCTTGCTTGAGTTAACTGTGGTGTGTTACAGGTAAGTTCCCCCAGAGATTTTGGGAATTATTTGAAACACTGTCTTTGTGCATTACCACACCAGCTACAACTGTCCCAGGCACTTAACTAACAGCCACAGCACAAATTCTGTAGGGCAGCAGAGTTCCTCCTACACCTTCATATCTTTAAAATTAGTTTCCTCTTCAGTTTTGACAGAGCACAAGTTTTTTTAGCCTCAGAAGGCCATGAAAAAAGCATTTATTTAAGTGAACTTTTTTTGATGCTGCACTTTCCATCCAGAGATGGAAACCTAGCCCAGACTCTAAATGCAGTCTTTGCAAAGTACAAGGATTTTACTGTGCTTTCATAAAAAAAGTGTAACCTTAGAGAAATTGAGGTAATAGACAAAGGAACTAGTAGTAAAGGAAGAAAGTRCACTAGCTCAGAACAGAGATTGAATATGCAGTCTGGTATACAGCATCCTCTGCCACCAAATACGTAACACACAAAAAGATGGAGAATGAATGTTGCCAGTTGGTGAAAGTAGTTAATAAACTAAATCCTCTTTTTACATGAATTTACCTGTATCACATTAGTGAACAACAGCATATTCTGTCTGGGAAAAATAGACATTTTATGACATGCATTAAAATTCAGTATTAATTAAAATAATTTGTTCAAATACCACTTTTTGTATGAAGCACATTTTGTAATAGATAATACAATTAAATTATCCAGATTCTTGGAAATAAAAGCATATGTGCTCAACAGATGACATTTTTAGTTTAAGTCTCTTCATTTTATACAATAGCGAACAGCAGCAAATGCAACAATAACATTCTTCTAAGATACGGGAGGTATGGCAGCAATGATAATACTGTGCCTCAGTGACCATTCACCTACATTAGCAAATGTCAACTGGAAATCTAAAGGATAATGAGACAATTTTCATACTCCCAGAAATGCAGATGAGAAAGCTGAGCATCTCTACGTGTATCCAAATGTGCACTACATGATCACGTGGATTCTTGACAAGTCAACCAACTGTTATGAAATTCAGTCAGAAAACAGAAAATGAATTATTCAAAGCAATCTGAAAGAGTTTTTCTTCAAATGGTGACACTCTCATTTCTGCTGCATTACACAAAGAACCTTGCTTGGGGGGGGCAAAGACTCTGAGGGGGTTTTGTGGGTTTTTTTAATGTTTGTTTATTTTTGGTTTTGGGGTTTTTTTTGGTTCAGCTGTCAAACCAATTACACAGACAATAAGGCTATTTGAATATTTTTATTTCTTGTCACCAAGATTAAAATCCAGAAAATTGAATGGAACCCAATTCCTCCAGATGGGGGAAATCTTATTTTTGATCCTCCAAAACTGAAATATCTTGGTAGCAGTTAGTCGTTAGTTTGCCATTTCTAAAGCGTTTCGGTTTTCAGGTACACACTGATAAAAGTCAGGGAGATGGAGAATTAGATTCCTAGTGGTATTACTTCTCATACCAGACAGCCCAGGAAAGGGGGAAATGGTGAGGAGATCCTCTACCTGAGAGGACTTGAACCTGTATTATCCTCCTTCCTGAGCAGCGCTTCCACAGCGCAGCGTAGATGACGCTGGGCAGATCCTCCATCTCTCCAGATGGAGATGCCCCACTCTGTAACGGAGCACAACGTTTGGGCCCGGATGTTTCATGTCTTTGCCAGCCAACAACCACTACGTTCTCTCTATACCTCTCTTTTGCTATATAGGCCTCTCACAATGAACGGTATCATCAGCTAAAGACATTGAGAAAGCCCCGTTCATAGTGTATGGGGGAAGAGCGAGGGGATAGTGCAACTCTTCAGTAACACTATTTCAAAACTTCTCAAGAAGCTGGAGTGCAGCATGCATTTCCCATTTCTCATCTGGATGATCTAACTACAGAGCCTAGCCCTTCTTTTCTTTGACTTTTATGTCAGGTACACAAACACTAATATGTTGAAACAATTCATTTTGCATATATATGTCAATTACTACCTTTTGATACTTTAAAAACATTTATGCTAAAAACTACTTTTTGATACTTTAAAAACATTTATGCTAAAATTACTCAGCAAATTCAAACCAAACTGGTGACCAGTTTCTATATGTTTTTGGTGACATCCTCCCCAAACGTTATTAATTAGTAATGTCAGGTCCTTTGCACCAAAGCCACAATAGGAAGTCTAAATACACTCTGAATGATAGTAAAGAAGACTTCTTCACAAAATATAATAGAAAGGTAGGAATATAAGGGGGAGTCTACAAACAATAAACTATACTGCATTACWTTCCTACTATCCAGGTAAAGCCTCCTTCATTAAGTACTTAGAGAATCATTGTGACCCAGAATAAATCAGGAATTCATAATGCTCCATTTCTATTCCTGTCTCCCTCAGAAAATGATCATTCTGATAATCTTTCTTGAGAAATTGTCTGCAGATAAATCTGTTGCAAGTTACTCATAGACAATGGTTAACTAATTTAATGCAGTCTGATTTCTTGCTGTTTTGGTAATAATCTCATCCAGTTTCTCTACTTTCTTCTCTTGTGGCAGGTCAGGTCTCCTCTACAGCAGTCTTCTCTTTTTCTGACACATTTTGGATAAATCAAACTGTAATGCAACTGTCTGTTCCCTAAGCACTGAGTGGCATGCTGGCCTCTTTAGTTCTTCGCAGGACATGGTGATATCCTTATGGAAACAACTTTTCTCAAAATTACTGCCAGACAAGAAAAGTAAAATAGGAGTCCACTTATAAATATTTTAAATTAAATACTACTGCCATCACTTTTCAACACCCACCTCCCCCCACYCCCAAGTATTTTCCTCCCAACTAATTGGGTCTCCAGCAAAATCAGCAATCAGTTGTTGTGTTTTTCTTAGAATAAATATCTCAAATACTCGCATTTTAAGCAAAATACCTCACCTTCATTTTTTTGGATATCATTTTGTACATGCCATTCAGCAAGCTGAGCTTGTCTGGATAATGTTAAAAAAATAAATAAATCAGGTTTCTTCTCATTTCAAGAAATAAACAGAAGCAGCAATATATTTTCCTTCCTTCCTCCAAACATGGTTACTACAGTAATCTAGAGCAGTGTGTAGAAAGTATTTTAATGTTTAATTTTAAGGATAATGAAGTTAAATAATATATGTTGTGAATCTGAAAGGATTTCAAAGACATACTTTACTGGAGAAATCATCTTTCAAAAATACTTTATACAACCAATTGCCCTATATAGGCGAAAACCAGGTAAGAAACAAGGAGTCAAACTACTAATTTTAGCACAYGGAGTGTCAGAAAGGAAATACATTATCCAAGCTGGAAGCAGTGTCAGTCAGTGTCTGACAGTTTACAAACCTTTGGTTTATAATTTAAGTTTCTGAAGAAAAAGATCTGTTAGGGAAGAGAAATACTAATTCAAAATTAACTAAACTGGAACAGACTAAGTGTTCTTTTAAAATCAGCAATAGTATCTCTAGCTTTTAGAAACAAAAGATCTCTTATCAATGATCCATCTTTGCAGAAGAAACAGAATTGCAACTGTCTGTTGTGGTCTGGCCTTTTACTGTACAGTCACCTTTTCATTGACAATATACCTTGCTCTTGGTCCCATTTAATTAACACAAAAATTCATATTGTCATTAATGGAAACAGATTTGGATCTTAAGATTTCTGTGTTCTGAGAATTCACAGACTGTAGTTATATCACAGGCAAGGGAATCATAAATTCATTCAAGAAGAGATTGAAAAAAGTACACTAGCAGAGAAATTATATCTAAAAATTTCCAAAGTGCCCTGGCTAATTAAGGCGCTTAAGTTCTGTGTTCAGAAATCCTATTGAAGAACCTACATCCTGTGTCACTTAAACAAGACAGAGTTTAGATTTTCAAATRTATATAGGTGATTAATGCCCTTTGTGTACAATCCTATATGCTTGTATTGATTTGAAATCAGGATCTAGTCTTCTAAGTCAGTTAGGCTCTATCAAGGTTTACTTGGGTGCTACCGGGTACCCGCGATTACCCAGCTGAGGGGACTTGATGGGGCATGCTGTGGTCTGGCGTACGTGTGTGCTCTCTTTTCGTGGAGGCAAGAAGAGCAGGAATACGGGAGAGGAGGGCTAACTTACACACTTGCCCTGCTATTCATTCAGGATCCAGTCAGGGCACATTCCTGGGCTGGAAACTATTCCTATAACTATAGCTTATATTTAAACCTCTTTCTTCTTTTCCTTTAAAAAAGTATTTGGTGAACACACATACGTACTGATACAATGATCAGCAGCTTAATGTCGGCTTAAGCAGTCCAAACACTTTCCAGCAGCAAAAAAACATAACCCCAAGATGAATTCTATGGATGGAAACAGTGTTTCCTTTTCAGGAACTTTCCTCCTATTTTGGATGCTCTTTCACAGGACTGAGGATTTGCCGTGAAGAGAGGCAAAACCAGAGACCTAGACCTACCAGCAGAAGTTCTTAACTGACATTAGCTTTGCCCTGACCACATTTAAACGATACAAATTTCAACGACCTTCCGAATTTTGCTTCTAGGGCAGTAGCAACTAGAGAGGTAGTACAGTTCTTTGGGAGATGGGGATCCAAAATGCAGTCTGAAGACACAGAAGTTTTATGTGTGATTGCTCCTAGACCCTGATGAATCCTGTGAGAGCCCCTTGGACTGAGCCCACTGCTCGCTCTGTGGGAACACAAGCCCTCTTTTCTCCCTACCAGAACAATACAGTGGAAACTCTGCTAGGAGCTTGCCATGGAATTTCCATTTCCCCGTGCAGGATTTTCCTGTACAGGACTAATCTGGACAGTTAATGGCTTCTTAGCTGAGCTTTAACGTAGGTTCAAAAGCATATGAATGCTCTCGTGGGTGGAATAGCAGGCTACTGGAGGATATGAAATATTTCCTCAACGGAGGCATTTACCAAAGCCTCTGTAGGACTTGACGAATCCATGAAAGCCAAGTCTTCTGAAAATTTTCATGTTAATTTATATAGATGTTTTAAAAAAGGAGTCATGGAATTCCATACCTCATACACATTAATTTTCCATCCAGCAGAATAACTTTGGCCATCTTGTACTTCAGTGAAAACCACCTCTGTAAGCAGAGTGTGACTGAACAAGAACTAGCATAATGGAAAGTTTCATTTCCAAAATATAATAAAGTTGCAGTAGTGAAGGAAGTGAACATTACTTGCACTTATGGTACACTCATTTATGCCTTTATGAATATGAATTTATGTTTTCCTTTTATGCTGCTGTTTGTATAAATGAAATCTACCATGGCATTTAAAACTGGATTAAAATGTTTCTTTTGTTTCTGCTTTTGAGTCTTTTRCAAAATAAATTATGTTTTAATGTTGCTAATATAAATGTTTATGATGGATAATACTATGCATGGGCCTAGTCCAACTCCCACTTAACTCAGTGGAAAGATTCCTTTGATGTTGATGGGAGCTGGATCAGGCGATYGATATGTCTTGCTGTTTATATATGTTAGTGTAGAAAAGTGCTAATGCTCTATAAATTAGCAAAGATATTATTACCTGAATTTCCAGTGTAGATACATTACCTAAAACCAGTAGTTCCATCAGCAGTGGAGTTAATGAACCCTAATGTTCTATGATTTGTATCTGAGGGAGAATTGCCATGTGGATTCTCTTATGGCTGACCATGGTTGCACTCACACTGCAGCCTTTCCTGCCAGGAGAGCAATGTCTGGGCCCCCCTCGCCTCCCTGGCTGCTTATTTTCATGAGATTTGTAGAAAATGAATACAGGTGAGTCTTCTAGCTCTCTGTTGCATTTGGGTGAAGTAGCTAACAGATTTACTAGGGGCTGGCAGATCGGTGACACAAAAGCTTCCAAATGCTGTAGTTGCAAGCCACATTCCTGGGGAAACTGGATTAAAAGTAATGGAATGCACACACTGGACTTCGTAGCATCAGACTTAGATAATATGCTAAAGGAACAGTTAATAAGAAACCCCAAATGTGGATTTAAAAGGAGTAAGAAGCAATCTGAGTTTTAATAAGCAGCACAAAGCTCGGTTATCCCTGCAAACACAGCTAGGTGTGACATAACCTCAGGACTTCCCAGGGGAGGCATCTCGTTCCAGTGAGACCCCAGGGCCTCCTGCAGCTTCCCAGCGCATAGGCGGTATCTGAAATATTTATGGTACTGCTACGTGCCTTTGGGAGCAGGTGACTCCCCCAAGAATTAAGACTTGCTTTGTAAGCCAGAGCAGAAGGGGAACAGACGTTGGCTTGGTTCTTCCCTCTGCACTTTGGTAAGCAAAATAGGGAATGATCTTATTTAATTCCTGGGGAATGCACTCCTAAGAACAAGGGAAAAGTCCTTAAATGAGCCAGAGGAGGGAAAGGAAGAATTCAAAGTGTCAGACCTTGTGGTCTTTTTTCATTCTTCTTCATTCTTTCCATCCTCCAAGTCTGCATTTTCAAAAAGATTGTTGCAGAAGTAATAGTAAGCATACTGGGTCAAACTGACCATCGGAATTGACTTTGCTTCAGCTATTCTGGGAGGAATTTAATCCTTACAGGTTTTTAAATGAATTGCATTAATAATTAATAATTGAGAATAGATTATACTATTTCATAAATATAAAAGCCTTATTTCCTACATATTTCCTCACTATGGAGCAGAGTAAATAATATTGAAATTGATGTGTTTTAGGTGGAATCAGTACTAGCGTTCAAAGTTAACATTGCATAGTTCTTTTAATTACAATTGCCTATGGCTTTGCCAATGTCAACAATCTGAAATAAAAATTCCTACATTTATCCTGTTCCAAGCAAATTTTATATTTGAACTTAAATTCAAAATAAAAATAATGAATGAAGGGTAAAGAAGTATCTGTGCAAATGTTCAGTCACCTTCTCTTCTCAAAAATCAATGTTTTGTAAAGCTCTACCATCTCCATCGAGATTATTCTGAAAAACAGAAGGAACAGTCCTGAAATAAGAGAGCTGAATGTACCRATCTGAGGAACATCCAGGCGGAATCGTCCGAATTCTAAACCTTTAACACCATTTGTATATCCTCAGTAGAGTTTGTTGAAGGCTCACTGATAAAAGTCTCAAAACTTCTCATTTGTACTTTCTGACTAAGCTCTTCAAGTGACTGGCACTAATTCTGTGCACATGACATGCTGTGTAACCTTTCTTTGGCTAACTTTTGTGCCTAATTTATGCCATATTCCACTCCGCCATTTAAGGTTTGAGATAGACAGTGGATGAAGCAAAAGAGCCAGAAAGAAAGAAATGTTCTCTTTTCCTTCTCTTTACCTAAGCAAGACCTGCAAAAGCTTTACTTTACCAGGAATTTTTGTGCACTGTAGAACAAGACTGATAGTGCATATGTTCAAGTGGGTCAAATCAAAGTTATTTTAATCATGACATTTTACCATTTTGCTCCTTTAGTGTTCCTTTAAGACCATTTTTATTTGAAATCAAGTGTATCTGATTGCTTTACGATCTACTACTTCAGTTAACAGAACATAGTTTACCTGTAACATACATTATTTAATAAATTAATTGTTGTTCTCTAAAGGATGTTAGAACTCATGATGCTCTTGGGAAGAACCTTTCTGTATTCTATTGGCTGCTCAAGAAGATAATTTTCCAAAACTCTAAGTATGTCAGCATTTTTCTTGCAAATCTTTAGGTGGACATAAAATGCAACATGTAGAATGTTATATGCAGAATATGGTGGTTTATTGTTCATCTAGTAATGTATCATCTTATGAAATTGCTGACATATTTTTGTGACTGTGTATCCATCCTGCTGCAGACTTCCTCTCAAATTATTTTGTTGTGTGTTGTTTCTACCAGATGAATGTCTAAACAGTTTGAAATCAATACTGCATGCTCTGCCATGTAGGTGGTATGCAAAAACCTCTTCCAAATTTAGCTATATGTTTTGTAGCACCTGTTTCACAAGTTCTTAGCACCTGCTCTTCTTAAGGGAGTATTAACATTTACTTCAGTAGGAATAACATCTGTTCCCATATTTGTTGATAGTCCCACACAACATCAACAGCTATACTACTAGAAGTAACAAACAATATGTACTTCCTTCATCAGAATAGATGAGCAGGACATACTGGCCCACAGATCTTTCTTGTCTTAATGCTGTAGCTACTTCTATTAGACTTACGAGTCTACTGCTCTGGGTACAGTGAGGAGGATGCAAAACTTACACTTCCCTCTGTGTTCCTGGTAAAAACAACAGGAGACAGAGAAAGGGTTTGCAGAGTATGGCTTTCATAGATGCATTACGCAATCCTCAGCAATTTTTTTTGTACCATAGCATGCAGCCGACTTGGGAAAAGGCAAGGGATGGCCAGTGACTTTGTACACAGTCTACCTCTGCCACTGTGGAGACCACTGCGGCTCTGGTCTGCATTGTGGAGTGCTTCATTTGCTACTGCTTGGTCAGGCTGTGAAAGAACTATTCTTAGCCACTGACAGTATACTGAGTAGCAGCATTTGACACTTAGCAATTAACCGTATTAATGGAGAATTGCAACACTTACCAGGGCACAGGCCTGCACATATTAATGTTTGTGCTCAGCTATTGTGATCACTTATGCGACCAGGAGAAGTTTACGTGGAAATTATCAGTAAGATGTCTATCTTCTGCATATGAAATGCTCACAATGCAGTGGTGGCTACAAATTAAGCCTTCTGATTTTTTATTACAGTATTTCACAATAAATGTGTATTATGTCCCTAGGTAAACCCTGATTTATGAGATCTTAATTTTTGAGATTTTTCTAGCTTATCAGAGCAGAATATAAATTTTTAGCATAAATGAGAAACAGGGACAGAAATTTAAGCTTTGCTGGTACATACTGGATCATCATTGAACAGACTGTCAGTCATTGATATTTAAAAGCAAAACTGCTCTAACAATTACCAGTGATCCTGCACTCGTTTCCTGCTGTTTCAATTATAAATGAAGATAAACAATGTAGCATTTTTATTAAACATTTTAAAGCACTTTACAAAAGAGGTCAGGATAATAATATCTTGATTAAGCAAGAAACTGAGGAAGAGCAAGAAACTGAGGAAAAGAAAAAAACCACAATTATTTTCTCAGTGTTACCAGGTAGGTAACACAGTAGTACATGCTCCCACTATGGGGCAAGAAGGGACAAAGAAGAGGCAGATACCTGTGTTGATCTTGCTCTACAGCCCAGTGCAATGCTAAAAGCTGCACAATGTATCCTTAACCGATGGAGGAAAGAAGCAGCACGTGCACTACCTCTTTCTCCCCCTCTCATCTCAGCATGAAAACCTAGAAAAAGTGCTCTGTACTTGCATTTTAAAGGCATAGTCTAGTCCTTAGCATATGGTCTGAATTGGAAACACTTTGCTGAAGCTAATATTAGTTTCTCAGGTAAAGTCAGTTTACTTTTTTTTCTTTTTCTTTCACATCTTTAAAAAACTCCAAATTCTTAATGTTGAATGTGCAACCATTATTTACTATTAAAATTCCTGTATGCTTGAACTGGTGATAATTTTTTAATGAATCTTAGTTCGGCACAAATTGACTGTATTCAATATATCCTAATTTATTCTAGATTCTCATTGCCTTAGCAGTTGAACTTTAGCTCTGATTCAGAAAAAAATGAGGAGTGCAAAGGCAACTGTTTTCAAGTCTTTGCCCAGCAAAGCTATATAGAAGTTTTATCAGAGTAAGAAATTCAGGATTTGACCCTCTGAGTAGATTTTATTTTCAAAGCAGGTTCCCAGAAGTCACACAGAAAAAGGAAACAAAGCTAAAATTGGGACAAGGTCAAATGGATATAGAAGTGATTGTAATAAACCTCAAATAGTTCTGTTATTTTTGTTTCAACTCAAGTTCACAGATTTTTATTAAGAATCTAACCTAGATATGTACACAGGAATCAGAAGGAATAACTTTTTAACAACTGCCCAGTGGGAAGGCTGTATTCATAACTGGTGTTAACTTCATGCTTGATGCTGACAGATAGTATTATTCCTTTAAATATTCAAAGACTGAAAAGTCTCCCTCTACCAAGGGTAGAACATATTAGAAAGTAAGAGACTTGGAGAAATCTTTTGAGCATATTTTGTTAATATTCATTGCTTGGAAATATATATATATATATTATATACACATATAAATACAGAGAAACACATGAATTTTATCAGAATAAGGCACAATTTTCCATTGTAAGGGCTTTACAACGAATGTGAGTAGAAGGATCAGGTCTTATTTAAAGATGATACAAATGCAAACAGTGTGTATTTTCCAAGCAGAAATTCATTATTTCAAATCAATTGATAGAGCTAGTTCATCTCAATTAAAAAGGAAGACACTCTTTTTACTTTAGACACTCCTCTTCTAAAGGGAAGTTATTGGATCATAGATGGAGCAAATACTTGCATATCCACGGTTTCCTCATGTGGGAATTCACCCCACCCCCCAAAAACTACTCAGAAACATTAGGTATCAGATAACGTAAGTCACAGAAGTACTCAACTTAGAATTTCCTCTGTTGCTAAGAATAGAAATTACTGTTAGAGATTTCTCCGAGAAGGTGTCTGCAAATCAGAATTCATTTTCTGTCCAATCTAAAATAGCTTAAATTTATTTGTTCTCCTTCAAGGCATGTTACTTATTTAATATGAGAACTGCTGAAGAGCCTGAGTTATTCTTTATTTAGTAATTTTAGATCTGGGAAGATTTAATTTAGATAATTTCTAGATTTTGCTGCTGGTGTGAATATGCAAATAATATTCTGTCATTCTTTCATTTTTGCGATGATTTTATAGTCTATTTTTCATTGGTGCAACAGGCAGACATTGTTCTCTTTTATGTGCATTTAAATAAATATTAAGCAAATATATAAAATACATAAACAGGATATTGGGAAGATAGGTATACCCTGTATGCTTGTATTGAAGGTTGTTGTCCATTCTTCTGAAAGACGACACTTGAGAATTCATGCGACATGGAAAATACAGAGGTTTTAAATAGTGACACAGTTAAAATGTAAAACTCAGCCAAGGGCAGCAATATCCCTTTCAAACTGTTTTTAATAGTCGCAAACTGCCAAATCCTTTAACAACAGAATTAAGTCTAACTGACAGCTGAAGAAAAGTGCACCTGATATTTAGAGATAAACATGTATCATTTTCAGTGTCATAAAAAGCTAGGCTAGATCTAACTTTCAGCCTGGATTCAGAATGTCATGGTACAAATGGAAATGAAGTTTCTTTTTGTTCTACCTTGGTCATTATCATGCTGGCTAAGCCAGGAGCTGGCTCTAAGTCTTTCTTAAAAATGGGAGCAAAAAGGCAATTTAATAGCATCCTTATTGCAAACATGCCACAATAGTCTTCATACTTTGTGAATAGTCCTAACGACCCTGAAAAGATAGGCCACATATAGAGCGTCTCAGTGGGACTACTCTTATTTTTAAAATCACGAATCTGTTAAATTTGTTAACAAATTATGGTCCTTATTGTATAATTAGTGAAAGCTCTCGATCCTCATTGCTTAAAATTCCAGTAATGTGCACAGGTGGGGAAGAAGAGATGGGCTATTTTTTCCATTTTACAAAGGGTAAACTTAGGTGCAAGAAGATGGAGAGTCCTCCCCAAGGCTGGGCAGGGAACCCCTGGCCAAGCCCTGAACTCTTAAGTTCCATCTGAGTAYTTCAACCTCACAGCTGTAATTTTAGTTTCACTGAAAAAGCTATTTGATCACTAATTCGCTGTAATGACAGCTGACTGAAGGATAATCTTCAGGTAATTTGAGACGAGAGGATTTTTCTGCTGTCCACCTTAAAAGAGCATGGGTGAATTAAACAATTAGAACTGGTTACAAAGCTAAGCTAAAAGCTAAACATAGTAAGACACTGTTTTCAGCATTTCAAAAGAACTAAATACAACACATCAGCAGCTTCAAAATCCTTTTGAACAAGTGCACTCAGAAACAACTAACTAGCAAACAAAGCTATTATGAAAATGACAGTGTGGTCAGTGGAACTTTTGGCATGTCAACTCTATAAAATGTAGGCCTCTAGAAATATTCCTCACATTTGAGTAAGTAGAAAAGTGGCAAATTTAGCAACAGATGCTGTGGACAGAGTATGACGATTTGTTGCTTTTTACAAGGTTTGATTGATAGACAAGAATCTCTTTAAAAAGATAATTATATTCCTTATGTATTGTTGAAAGGATTTAATTTTCCTTAAATTTTAAAGGATCAAGAATAATAAAGTGATCAGAATCTCAGAGACCAATGAGATAATTTTATCACATTACTTTATATTTAAGTGAACTTCTATTCTTTTCAAGCAATACAGAAACCGCTTAAACAATATCCCATATCATGGGATAGCTATTCTATAKCCTATCATATATCATAATTTCTAGGTAATTAAGCTGATTCTATTGTCTAGATAGATTATCCTAGTCTAATAGTGTGGGTCCAGTATTACATGAAAATGAATGTCCTTTGAAAATAAAAAGTCTTTTTTTTTAGTTATTGATTTCATATAACTATGCACAAGAAGTTTTATAGGAGAAAAACTACTTCAACCTCAGGAATAACAAAAGTTATAAGAAATAGATAGGTAATCATGTCTCATTATCTTTGGGGAATGTCAAAGCGGAATCAGCATAGTTTCATTGAACATACTGTTGTGCTGTTTCCTTTCTCGTATCTTTCAGAAGGGCTATTTTATACCTTCAATAAGAAATCTTCACAGTTAATGTAGGATTGTAAAAATGCTGGATGAGAATATCAATTATTAAAAAGGGWAAGGCATCAAGGTGGATTGTTTCTTCTAATATGATAAAAATTGCTGTGCCCACAAAATCTATTATAAATTGCACTAACAAAGTCGATTTTCTAGTTTTTGATTTAGGAAAGTGATTAAGCACATGCTTAAAGTTAACTTTCCTGAACAGGAGGCCTTTAAGGATTAATATTGGCCGCTGAAGATGGGATACAGGATATTCTGAAGGATGCTAGGCTCCCAAATAAAACAGGGTAGAAGCTATGAACTGATCTCTAACAGCCTCTTGTCTCACCAGAACCACTAAACGAGTCACAACAGCAAAGGCAAAGCCAGAGCTGCAGCTATGCCTGGATTCAGCTCATGACAAGTACGATCTTGCCTTTTTGTTTTTGCTCTTTAGTAGTTCTGAATCTGCACAGAATTCAGAACAGTGTTGCTTGTACTATCTGAATATATTAATAGTTTTAATAAATTTTGATGTAAGTTTGAATTGTTTCAGCACTTCTATTTTATTTATCTTTATAATTGCATACTTTAGAGTTACACACTCTATTCATTTGATTTCTGAACATCTTTTTTTAGATGTTGCATGGATTCCCAAAACAGGAAAGATATTGTGTACACTTATATCATTAGAATGGATCTGTCGCACAGTTTTCAGGGCAATTACTGCAATAGAAGCCCTTATTGACTTTTCTCAAGTTTTTTTTTCCTACTTGATTTCCTATTTCTAAATTTAGATAGCCTTTTTTATGATGTCATGGTTCTCATGAAACCTTCATAGGGTTAAGACATGTTGATATGAAATATTAAAAAATACAATGTTGATAGAAAATATGACATGCTGATAAAAAATGCAAACTATGGGCAGCATACTTCAGATCCCAACACTTAAAAATAGAAATGGAGCAGAAAATGAGGGGAAAAAGAGGAAGAAAAGAAATTAAGATTAGAGAGCAAATCAAAGCTRATAAAATAGGCTTATGTCCTGGTTTTGGCAAAAGACAATGCTTTTCCTCACTGGCATCTATGGATCTAACCTAAAATAAGTAAGTGCAGCAGTCACTTTGCCGGAGATAAACATGTAAGTCACAATGACAAATATAACTTTTTTTTTTTTTTGCTTGAGATTTATCCGCAACAGATAACAGTGCCCTCCCCAAATTATTCACAATGGGAATGTATTCAATGCATTTTTAAATTCACTTATGGGTCACAAATAATTTGCACAAGTATCATTATTAGATGTTTAAACAATGAGCTGGTTTGCTCAGTTGAGTAAGCATGATAAATCACACATTATTTATGTTACCTGATCGGATGAGCATGCAAGCAGTTTTTAATAAAATAATGAATGGTCTAAAACCTACTTCTATGAGCCCAAGCCTGTATTTTTTAAGTTCAGCAAACATGAATGTCAGTACATTTCAATTGCCAAATATTCACAGAAAATATGTGCTGGGGCTTTTTTCTTTTTCTTTTTCTTTTTTTTTTTTAAACATGTGTGATGGCATATTTGCAGAGTTTTTGCAACAATATCCTGCCAAGCTTCTATTGCTACATAATGTATCTTTTTGCATGATCACTGTATTAGGCACAAGCTCAAAGCCATTTATGGGGAAAAAGAAATGATGAAACAAAAAAGAAAAAGAGGACACAGAAGATATGAACAATTCATGGATTTTTTACGATACTTTGAAAAAACAGAAAGCCAACTAAATTGTTCAGGTTGATACTGTATTTTGCTAAATCTGGAAATAAATTAAGAATAAAGTCAGCAAAAGCAAAAAGTTGCTACAGCCCTTGAATCACCAACAATCTGAACTATGTAATTAATGTAAAAGATGTATGCATTTCTGTGGAATGTAAGGACTGAAATGAATGAAAAATTTGGAAGAAAATCTGTGGCTAAAGTTTTTTCCCCATGAAAAATTGTAATTTACGGAAGAGTTTTTTTTATCATTGTTCTTTTATATAGAAAATATTTTTCCATTACTCTAAAGCTGTTGAAGAGTGGAGAGAAATGCAGAAAGCCTAGGAAACCTAGAGACTCCTCCTAATCATCATTCAGAGCACCTAAATTTGATACCAGCTTTGACTCTGTGGTACTGCTGTTTCATGGCTGGCTTAAGTTGATCTGAAGCTGCTGCCCTGGAAAGGAGCATTCCTGCCTTTCCCCTCTCCATCCCATCCAGAACTGCTCATTCCTGCCCTCTCCCTTGCATAAGATACAGTGACTTGTGCAGTCATGGGGAGATCAGGTCAATCCACTGATGTTGGTTAAAACTAGTAATGTTTCTCCAGGGTTAACTTTAAATTGATTTACCTTGGTAAGAGAAAAGAAGCAGCAGAAATGTGGTGAAAGCTGGACCATGCATCTCAGCATCAGGCTGTTTTTAGATCAGCTTAAATTCATCATGAAACTGAACTTCAACAAGATGCCTAAAAAAGATGATATGAATAGACAGCCTTTGGTTTCCTCACTTCAATAAAAAATGCTGACAATGTGAAATTTCTCAGCCAACTCTGACTTGTGCTTTTATTCACTTTTCTTGCCTAATAATGTTTAATGTCAAGGAATATACAGACTATTTTTGCATTGTAGTTTCTGCTACATCTGTTCAACATAAGTTCCAGAGTCATATTTACCTCTTACTTGCTCTGCTATAGTCCCTGTTTTCAATCACTCACTTTACCATGGTGCTGCACTTTATATCGTTGGTAGATATTACTGTCAAGACTTATATTGATAGATATTTTTTCCTATTTATATCAGAAATCATAGTTAACAYTTAATAGAAAAAGAGATTCCACTTATCATGCTCCCAACAAAACCTCTCAAAACCTCCTCATATTCAGGTTCAGATGTAATTCTCCATCCTTACCCAGAATGTTTTTCCTAGACAACAAGCAACATCATTTTCTTCAACATCACACAGGCCTGGGATATCACTCAGGCATCTCTGGAGCTTTACAGTAGTGCTGTGCTTATATCTTGCAAGTTTTTCCATTATAGTGTCTCTGCAATATGCCATTTCTTTCTACCTTATGAGGTACCTGCTACGTCTCAAAATGACTTCTTTTTTCCCCTCTAAACTTGACAAAAGGAATCAGATCCATTACAAATTCTGCTGCAGAGACTGGTTTCCTCGTTCTTGTCTTTGACAGACTTATCCCCTCCTGCGCATTAACACATGGCCTCCCTGTTCTTCAACCCCTACAGCGCAGTGTCCTGCTCTTCCCACTCAGACTTCCTCCCACATTGTTATCCCACTCGTCTCTTCAGATCAGGTTTAAGATCTTGCCCCCACTTCCTGTCATGTTAGGATGCTAGCATCTATCCTCCACCCGCTCACATTTTGGAATATGCCCTTTCAAGTTTGCTTCTTGCACAGCATTAGCTTTTGGAGATTCTCCCTGTGAAGCTATGCAAAGTTACCATGTAATCCGCCTGTAAACGCTTCCTCAAAATTCTCCTGTGAGAAATTTCCTGCAAATCCCTCCAGAGCAGCTAGACTCTCTCAACTGCTGTCAGTCCATCATATTGATCAAACTGGCTTTAATGTTTCTTGATACTTCCTTGTTTGTAACCTCTGTACTACAAGGGACTTGCTGCACGTACCCTTAAATTTAAAGGCTTTGGGGAATGGGCTTTTTTTTCCTTTTCTTTTTTTACATGGTACAGTACTTAGTACAGTGAAATCTTAGCCTATGACAGAGTTTGTGGGTGCTACGGTTAAGAGGAATAAATGATGATAATAGAAAAACAATTAGTAATTTAAGAGTATAAAAAATAATATACCATAACCAAACTCAAATTATTTTATTACTGCTTTAGTATTAAATTTGGGAGCAGACAAATTTTAGTGCTTTTTCAAATTAAAGATCTCTTTATCTATTTAAAAACCTCTTTACCCTTTTAATAAAAATTATTACAACAATACTAAAATGTTGGTAGAGGTTGAAATAGAGATTGAATGTTGTGAACAATGGAAAATGCACTTTGGGATAAAAGTCACTGGATGGCACATGAAGAAAAGATGTTTTCCTCCACTTCCCTTGGTACAGCCCTTAGTCACAGAAAATGGCCATGAATGGCTATGGAAGCTGCTGCTGGTATTATTATGGTAGGAATTCTAATCACTTTTTAGATTCATACGAAGGAGAGATCAAGTTATCTGAGATAGCAAAAATGTAATTAATTGCAAATTTTAAGTGGATGTATGAATAGAGAAGAAACACTGTTTGTCCAGACTGGATTAATTTTTCCTCATTATACCCCACCCTGAACATGCTCTTCAAGTTGTATAACCCTCTGTGCGTGTACATGCATTAGGCTGATTCTTCGTGTAGGAGCCCCCTTGCTCAACTGCCACTTTCTAGGAGAAGCTAGACACAGCAGCAGCAGTCTAACAGGATGTTCTAACACTGATGAAGATCAGTGATGCCATCAGAAAGAGCTGCTGTGTGACCTCAACATTTGGGCAAAGTCTTACCCCCATGAATAGAATAAACTATGAAATAATTTGTGTTTATCCTTCTGCAGCTCCTCCGCTTCCCCAGTTCAGGTAAGAAATGGTGACTCCTCCTCTTAGAAAGCAAAAATGAGGACTGGGGAAGATGCAGACATCCCAGATCATCATTAACCTCATTTCAGCAGATCAAAAAGATGCTGAGTCTAGAGAGCAGATGAGCTGGATCCATTACCACATGTCTATTATTCACAGGGTTAGACCTGATTATKCCTTCTGGCATCAAAATCGAGCAATCCATGAGGACGGCCCTCATTCAGAGTAATCCACCTTTTTAAGGGCCTTCTGCTTTTCAGTGTCCTCTTAGCTGCTGGGGAAGAGACATACCGCTTCAGGGAACCTGCTCAGAGCTCCCTCAGGGCTTCAGTCCCTTCATGCTGGGCAGGCCAGGTGTGGCCTATGACGGAAAGCTTGGTGATGAARCAGTCAACAATTACAACTTTATATATTTGGTGAAGGGAAGCACGGCGGAATGATTTAACAGATGTATTTGTGCCTGCAGAAACTTATGGGCATGTTGATAATCTGTGCCAGGACTTTTAAGCTGCTGGCTAATATCCTTGCCAAAAGTCATGGAGCTCAGATTTACAGAGAGTATATTTGTCATTAGGGTTGGTATTCATCAAATGTAACCTCGGTATCTTGTATTACTAAATGTCTTGATGCGAGTTGTTTTAATTTTTTCCAGAGATAACCCTGGAATTATCTTTAAAGCACTCAACGTTCAACCCCCCCYCTCCTGTTTTGCCTTTCCTCAACTCCCAGCTCTCTGTGTTGAGTGTGATTGGTGACCTTTCTAAAGAAAGGCACCATCACTAAAAGTTCCCTCACTGGCAGAGTCCAGACTGCTACAGTTTGGAGGTAATGGATTTTTTTACCATCTAAATATCATAAAAGTTTTGTCTTCAGAGAAGATCTCATGCTGCTATAACATGATGTCTGCAACTTAAGGGGGTGGCCTCTAAGAGCCTCTGGCATATGGGTTTTATGTATTAGGGTCTGTAAAGGAGATACCACTTGCAAAGATTTACAGTGTGCCAGGACTGTGTGCCAGATGGTAAAAGCCATATGAGTTGCRGAGTCCATAGAGATATTTTTTTTTTTTTAGTTTGTTTTTGTTTGTCATAGAGAATACGCTTCTGGGTTCATAAAGTTTCAGCATGTTCTGCCTACTGCGTCATGGAGAAAAATATTAACTCTATCCTGAATCCAGGCCACAGGGAGTTATAAAAACAATATTTATAAAAGGAGGTAGACAGGCCATTTCCTGGGACAGAAAAAATAGTTGTTTTAAAATACATTCTCGCTATTTTGATGCTAAAATGAATAGGTTGTAATTGCTGTTATTCTCTGAAACAATTTATTCAGAAGATAAAGCAGAGCTCTTTGAAAGAAGTGTATTTAAACACTCTGCTTATCCTGCTCGCCTGGAAATGCAATATTGTTCTTGCTGTAAAGAATTACTCACATTTGAGTTTGAGCATATGTTCAAATAGTATCACAGGGGGGCTTCCCCAGTCACAAAGACAAATAATTGGTGTAATTTAGAAAGCCATTGCGATTTGAGGTCACAGGCCAGGCAAGCCCATGTAATTCATGGGACACGCCAGACTCGCAAGATTTCTAAGCATACCCCGCGTGGGAGTAAGGCACACTGCATATGGTCTGTAGGTGGGTGATAAACCCACAACTTTTAGTACAATAGATCTACTGCAATAAAAAGGACACGCCATTAAGTTATTTGACTGGATTGTTCATCTTCTTTGAAGCCTGCCAACTGCTATGCTCGTGAAAATTCACCTAAACGCACTATCTCTGCATAGGAAAGGAGACACGGGATGCACAGGAGTCCTGTGGAGACACAGGACTGAAGGGACCCTGAAGGCAGTGAGGCCTACGAGGGCCCAGCCCTGCCTCGGACTGCTCGCAGGCCCTGGGTAGGATCAGTCAGTTTATACATGGCTTCTAGCCCCTGCAAAATGGGAGCTCGTCCTCCTCCGCCGCGGCTTCGGCGGGGTTTCAGCAGCTCGTCCTCCTCCGCCGCGGTTTCGGCGGGGTTTCAGCCACCGCGGCGGAGGCCTTGCCGGCGCCCGGGGTCAGGCTGGAGACGGCGGCGGCGCCTCGGGGCGCCGCCAGGTGGCGCCCGCGCGCCCGCTCCGCCGGCCAAGGGCCAACGCCAACGGCCGGGGCACGCGGCGCCCGGGGCCGCGCGGGCGGTGTCACCGTGGCAACTGCCCGGGATTTCTGGGGCGGGGTCAGCCGCCACCATATTTTCCTGTTTATTGTACCTCAAATAGCTGACCTTGGGAGAGACACAGCTCCGCTTTGAACAGCGGCTCTCACAGCCCGCCTCAATGTTATCAGGGGTTTGTTTTGCTGGGTTGGGAGGCTGAGAGCCACGGGCCGAGGCCTGTGCCAAGTTCGGGATTTTTCCACCAGCTAAGCTAGTTTATTTCTAGTCTCTTTTGGTAGCAAAGTCCCTTGATACAAGGGGTAGGCCCTGGTTTTAAAATTTATATCCTCAGGGGTCCCTTAGGGAGCACAGTGCTGCAAAAGTGATCAGAGCAGGCTCCTAACTACACCCAGAATGCCACAGGTTTATATGAAAATGAAGTAATCCTAGATTCAGCATGAATATCTATATTAAAATCCGCACTTTGTGCCTTGAATCTGACTGAGTCACTTAAGCTAGGCTACAGCTACCATTGACATACAGGCTATGGACACGGTCCAGGAAAACAAGATATTTTGAGACCGGTGAAGGGCATCTCAAGTTTGTGTTGCTTACCGATAAAATTATTCATTTTTATTGAAACCTGCAATTCCTGGCTGAACCACGCTGTAATAAATAGGGGTAAAACGTGGCTTGCTCAAGTATTAATAGTAAGCTGCATACAGCTTTGTGTGAGAGATCAGTGCTGCTTGTGGAGGCGTCCCAGTCTAATCCCTGCCGTAGACAAAATTGACAGCATAGCTACATGGCATACATGGCAGATGAACTGCACGAATGCTTTATATTTATATTAGTAAATTCAAACTGTAAATGGGTAGCAGCGATTCTCTTGTAGGCAAGGCTGAAGGTTTTGGGTGCGGTTGGCTGTAAGTAGCTGAAACTCAGCAGAAGTCTTTCCTTTACTCCTTTACTTATAAAACCTGGGAAATGAACTAACTTCCAGTTTACTTACTTTTTAAAAAAACCAATGCTGTGTGTTATCTGCCAATGAAAATATTCTGCTTTACTCTCAGTGCGGTTTGATCTTGATCCTTGAAGGTGTTCTGGGCACAGCCTACAACAAAGCTGGGTACACTGCCAGCATTTCATACGGTTCACCAAAGTGCCCAAGAGCTAAACCCCTGTGAATGCCACCAGAAATAACCATGCCTTGTGCCAGGTTTCCTCCATGTTTCCTGATACATCTTAGTTTTCTTTCTGTTTAAGTCCATTGCAAAATACGGAAGCCTTTTAGTCACTCTCTCAGCCACTTCACGGATATTTTTTTTTTTTTTTTTTTTGCTAATCCAGCTAACACGGTTTTGGGCACCTGGACAGTTCAATGGACGTGGGCATTTATGCTCAGAATGCAGTCACCACCCTCATTTTACTTTTTGGACAAATAATTGTCTCACCTCTTAGTTACTTGGAGCAAGTTTGCTGGCTTAAATGTGCAATTGTACATACTTCAGTGATTTTTCTTTTTTTTTTTTTTTGCCTTTTTCTATTCCTTTTCTCTGAAAACAAAGATTTTATCAGCCAAAACCAACTATTCCACAAAAAGTAACTGTTGTGGAAAACACCTAGGCAACTCTGTCAGACAATACCTAAGAAAGTGCCTCAGAGGTCTGAAAGCACTACATGGAAGAGGAGCTCCACACCTGCCTGTTACAGTTTATCTGCGTTCATCTTGAAATTAAAAGATATGTTTAATTGGGAGGCTGTAAACCATTCTTGGCAGAGCTGGAAAAGAAGAGTGATACTGACAAAATAAAATAGTAAAGTTAGCAAGAGCAAAAGCTCTGTAGAGGGACAGTGCCAGATTTGTGGGGACAGGAGAAGTTGCTAGCCATGTTGCTTAAAACTTATTTCAGGACCTCCTGAAATCAATGTAAAGATTTGTACAAATGTAGGATTTTGGTTAAGAATTGGTAAATACAGGGTTTTATCAGAGAACAAAATTCAGAGTTGTGCTTGAAGAAGAAATTAAGTAAATGGGGAAAAAACTGTCCTCGCATAATAGTGTATTTTGAAATGCAAAGAGAAAAAATGCCCAAAGAAGTCAGGGACAGTAGTTCAGAAATTTACTTCCAAACAACAAAAATTACACAGGCTAAAGTATAAAGTGTCGAGAAGCTTCCAGGCAGACCCAGACTTGCAGCTGCTGAACTAAAGCGTTAAGCCAATTTTTGATGTAGCTCTGCAAGGCAGTTCGTATATGGGACAGGCATATATGTGAATGATTCATCACACAGAAGCCCTTTACAACTGAGCGAGGAGATGTATCCTATATTTCCAGAAGGGAACAGATCCATAAACAGAGAATCAAAGCAAATTTATAGAGAATAGGTCTTACCAAACAAATTAGGTTGGGCTTTTTTTGGTAGAAAAAACTCTAGAGCTGTTTTTCAAAAGTTTGTGCAGCTGATAGTTTAGTTGGCTAGAAGGAGGTTTTGGCTTACAATGTAAGGTAAATATTTTCAGGGATCAAAGAAGTGGGAGATGGGGGTGGCGAAGAGTTACCTACTCAACAATTTTTAAATCTCTGAGTGGGTTATTATCCAAACAGGTATTGTGTCTGTGTTTGTGTCTACCACACAATGAATACCCTACCAAAGAATGAAAATACATATTCACTTATGTTTTGGATAAGATGAATAAAACACATCCAGAGACCAAAACAGAAGTTCTTGTTTTCATGGTCTGCTTTCTCCTCTAGACTTCAAGAGGTATGGTCTCTAGCCTTCTGTCTTGCCACACCTTTCTCCACTGACAGAAATGCTTTGAGCTTCATTTGGAGGGATGCAGGTTAACCACTAGCTAAAGGTTAAGAAGTTCTCCATTCGTGTAGAGAAGAGCTCTCGGTCCGAGCGTACTCCTTAACCCAGCTACTGAACGTGGAGATTTGTCTTAAAAGCAAGTAGAAGGGTCTGTCAGACAGAGTTTTAGTTGTCTTCTGTTTTGAGAAGAGGATTTGGGGATCTAGGCACAAGCATGCATAAAACACAGACACCTCCCAAGCAACAATCAAGAGAAGGGCCTAAGCCTGAATGCAACTGCCAAGGCAAGGGGTGGAGGCCCCCGCCGAGGCCTCTCACAGCTCTTTCCCAACAGTCTGACCCAAAGTGACACCGCTACACCGTATCGTAGCTGGCCTTGAGTACCCACAGCCAAGCCCCAGGAACAGGGCAGGGAGGTGCTTGCAGAACACCTGGGTACATTCAGGGCCCTGACAGACTTCAGCCATCACCTGTCTTTCCTGGACATGAGAAACAAAATAACTACACTAAGATTTTTACACTGTTCCTCGACGTTTTCTTTATACACCGCAAGGAGGAGGAGATGTAAGTTGTCACTGGCACAGAAGAGGAAGAACACGACACTTGCATTATGCCTGCAAAGGCCTCACAGGGCCTTCAGCCTGAAATCTGACAGTTCAGTGACAATCACGTTGCAAGGACCACCTCAGCTTCCTGCCTGAACTAAATACTTCCTCTGGATCCCCATGCTTTTMGTCCTCACTTTCATGAGTCCTTGAGAGTTCCTAGTTCTTTTGTCGGTCCTTGCGGCAGCCCCCTTCTCTCCACCACAGTTTGCATCTGGTACAGATGTCCCTAAGCTTCGTTCTGTGCTGCTCTGTGTTTATGGAGAGCCACCCTTGACATGATTTGGAGAGCCACGCATGCACTCCTCCTTCAGATCTTCTGCCTTAATATTCCTCCTAAGGAAGGTGCATTTAGAAAGTCAGCCAATTACATTAATGATGGCTAACCTGAGGGGCAGGTAGGAAGAGGGGTGGTTTTTTGTAGGCATTGTAATATTTCAATAATAACTATGTATTAACATGTATTCCTAAAATGGTTTAAATTTTACGTTCCCTTTTTTTCACCAATCCCTTASTCTAGGTACAATCTCCATTTGATTTGGTCTTAAAAATGTTTTCCTTCACTAAAAAGAGATGATTAAGAACATCTTAATTATGACTCTGATTCAGAAGAGCAGACAAATTAAGTATGTCCTAAAGAGCTTTGCTGAACTGGAACCAAAATTACTAATGCTACTTGTAGTATAATTTTTGTCTGTATGATTTTGTTGCCTTTTGCTTTTCTGTAAAAGATAGTTTCTTTCTCTGCCAGGGATTTGAGCCATGAGAATAGTTGACGCATCAGATTAGGCTATGGGACACTCTTTTAGCAATTCCATGGAAATTTTTTCTTGTTTGCCTTAATTTAAGCATCATCACTAATTTGTCATGAGCAAGAAAAAAGGTCTAGTCCACTGACAAAGATGACAATATTTAGTAGGTTCTACCCAATGTTAACATGTCTGTTGAATACGCTTCTATGGTTTAAGAACCTGCCAGCAGCCTAGTATTTCTTTAACTAGATATGCCAAAGTGTCCAGAACTGGAACAGTTCAAATACTCTTAAATCATGGAAGAGAAGGCACTGAAAGAGTGTCATGGGTTAGTGTGCAGAATTACTTTGAATAAGTAGGGTTTTGAAAGAGCAGCCTCAGAAAATATGCTGCTTCCTGAGAATGCAGTTTGTAACTTTAATAATTGCTCTGCGTGGTAAAGTGACAGAAAATGAATGGGACTCAAATCCTCCACGTCATCACAGGACACATAACTGAGACAGAGATTACATCTGGATTTTGCAGAGRTGATTAATCAATCATGTAGTTAGCTATAGCTGGTGCTTGTCCCAGGTGTTCAAAGCAGCACATAACTTTGTTGACTGGCCAGAATATCAAAAACTCATGAAGTTTATTGGTTGTTTCTGGATTATCTGAAGAAATTGTTTGATAACAGTCCACAATTGTTTTGAAACAAATTCAGATACATTCACYAAAGCACGTTAGAACTGCTGCTTATCTCCCAGGATCAAACGGATAAACAAGGCTTTTGTACATACATTTGAAAGGGCACTGGAGAAAATGAAGTAGAATTTTATTTGCAAATACAAATGCTGTTTCAGAGTCCACCATCYCGGTAACATTAACTGAAGTCTTTTTGGAATTTATGATTTATTATAGATATGATTTATTTTGCACAGGAACTGGATGAACACGGTAGAGGAAATAGAATGTATAATATATGCCTCCCAGACATTCTGCATCTATCAGTAGGATGTGCATAAAATTACAAGAGATGAAACAATTAGGACAAAGGTGTTGTCAAGGAGGTGTATTACTGGGAGCACGGCATAGCTACTTTTGGAAAAAGGGGCATGATGAAGAAATATATTGACCAGCTGTTACCAGACAAAAATGTTTAGGAAGAGAAAAGTGTGCTGAAATTAAAGCTGATGGGCATGCAGTTACTGGGGAGGAAAATGATTATGCTTTTTATTGGCCTGAAGGGGAGGTAAATGAAAATGTTACAGTAGAATGTGAATCTTTTAATGCAGAGGAAGAGCTGAGAATGAACAAATGCCAATTCCCCTCCTAACAAGGTACCTTCGGCCATAAGGCAAATACAGAATAAAAATTATGTATAAACATGTAGTGGGAACCATGTTAGGTGTATGTTACATGTGGTTCTCTTATTCATGAATCCATTACAATGAACAGTGATTAATAAATATATATATATATTATATATGTATGTATGTATAAAACAAACTCCTGASTTATGAAGACTTTCAGGTGCGTGTTTAAGCAAAGCATGTATTTAAGTCCCATTGAAGTTAGACCTGCGCTTGAATCCTTTCTTGATCTCGGACCTTAGGCAGTTACTTTCCTTTTCTGGGCATCTTGACATTTCTTGAAACTGTCTTTCTGTAAAGGCAGCTCCCATTTTGCAACACAGAGTCAGTATGATATGTTACAGCGAAGTATTTTCTCATGAAGACTTTGTTATTGTTCCCATTTTCTTTCATCTAAAGTAAAAATAACTCATGCTGAAAGTGCAGTCTGTGTATACTGGCAATTAAAAACAAATCAGGAAATCACTCTGCTATATTAAATCACACATGCCTAGCTATGATTTAACATGCTGAGGAATGAAACCAAATTCCACCCTCCCATGGTATTTTGTGACAGTGATAGCAATGATTTATTTTTTTTAGAAGACTGATTGGAATACGTGTTTAATGCCTTTAGTGCTTCAGCATTTCTTTTTCCCTATAAAGGACCATTTTAGCTGAAGTACCAAACACTGCTTTTGTAAACACTAGGCTTCTCATTCAGAATAACCTTTTTTCCATGCTTATACCATTAATGTATGCATCCAAAGATTCCTGTGGAGAATGAAATTATTGGGTTGCCTACCAGTAAATATATGTGGTTCCTGTTTAAAACGATGTTCCAGGTAACTTAAAATGAGAAATCTTGGAGAGCACCCAGGTTTGCTTTTTTAAATGAAAGCAAGGTGTCTTGCAGTTGGCTATGCTTCTTCAGTAAAAAAGCAGCAAGAGGAGGCATTAAAAATAGAGAGGAAGCGAGAGAAAGAGTATGTGGTGACCTAACACAGCACACTGGGTGCAAGTTCTGCCTTTGTTTTCACTGAAGCAACGCTGCTGAAGTAACTGCTGCTGGAATTAAGCCTTGATTTTTCAAGATATTCAATAAACAAAAAATAATTGAGGTCACGGTACCTCAAAGTGGAGGAAATGCCCAAAAGATGCTTACGTGGGCCATTCAGCCAAACTTCTTGGTTGTTCACATCAGAACAAGTTAATTCACTTGGTTTTTACAGATCTGATTCAACTGCTGTTTCTCTGTCTAAGCAGTGAGAGAGTGTACTGAGTTTATGTAAAATATTTTCTATGAATAAGCACAGAGTCATGAGGGTGGGATCCAAAGAAACATTATATATGTAGGCAGTTGATGAAGTCTGCTATGGAGAATTAATATTGAAAAGGATGATGATTATTATTAATACTAACCTCTGAGGGAATATTGAAACAGGCCTAAATGTAGATAGCAAATTCATGTGACTGCAATACAATATGGCAGTAGAAAAAGGACATTGTAATTTGATGCTGCACACAGAGGAGCTGTATCAGACAGGAAGGAGAGAGCTGCAGAAAAGCGCCAATGCAAACAGTACCTGGAATTCCGTTTTTAGATTGCTGGCCAGGATGCATTGCCAGGTAGGGGACACCCAAAGAGCAGCAAAATACCTGGGAAATGTTTACGATAAGACTGCAGTCTTGAGAACATGTTGTTTTGCTGAGAACGGCTGAAGAGAAACGCATTTTAAGTGTACAGATTTAAATGCCAAAGAAATGCAAGGATAACAATTAGACAACATATGGAGGGTCTCAATATGAGGATGAGAAGAGCCTGGTCTCAGAGACAGCCGGTGACTTTGTTGATCTTACATACATCTTTCTCCGCCTTTAACATTTAGACTAGCTGCTAGGAGTGATCTGACTGCAGTGRAGTATCTCAGGACACTTGTCATTTGTGATACTTGCAATTAGCCTGGTAAAAATGTTAGAAATATAGATTGCAGAGGATACGCCGGCAGGCATAGGGGAATTGTAACAGGCACCATCAGAGCCTGTCTCAGTCAGTGAAGCTGGCGAGGCAGCTTGTAAGCTGACGCACCAGTGAAGACCCTCGTTCTTTGGGCGGTATCATTCAAGACAGACAGGGCCAACTTGCTGTGCAGGCAGAGTAGGCAGTAGCCAGCAGTAACAGAGCCAACAGTTTTGCCTATGCCAAAGGGCACAAGGGATGTTTGTAAGAGGAGTGCGTGCTGCATAAACAGCAGATTCCTGCCTCCTCCTCCTCCTCCTCTGCTCCGTGGCTGAGAAAGAGGTGAGAGTTTGCCAAAAGACAAGCAACGCTAATCCCTGTTTCATAGGCACCTGAAGAAGGCACCACTGCTCCATCTCAGTTTGATCCTCATCCCCCAGGGTCTCTCTGAGTCCTCCCAGCCCCACCATCTGCTCCACTGCCCATTAACTGCCTTTAAGTCCTTTCACTCCACTGGTGTACGAAGCTGCCTTAGTCTTTTCCTACCACCAGCTTCCTTACAGCAACCTCCCCAACACATTTCAGTTCTCCCTGTATAGTAAGCTGCTTTGAGGGATTTTATTTTACCACTTGAGAGGCAGATGATTAGTCACATGAGGTTAATTTTTACTGCCCTAAAGGGACATCCTAGCTTATGATAGGTAAGTTGGTATAGTAACTTTCACCTGGTGAATGTGAGCCCCAGGCTAGGTCTGCATCAGCCAGCAGAACAGCTCAGGGGGGAGCAAGTCTATAGACCAAAACAGTTGGAGTCCCTCATGTACATGCTTCATGTGTTTTCGGGGTTTTGGGGGAATGTCAGCTAGATCTCTTCTGATACAGTCTGGAGGTTAAATACTGGGTAGCATTTGAAGTGTGGCAGATCTGCTTTAGGCCTGCATCTTCTGGTTTAGCTCTGCCTGGAAAGAAACCTGTTTGTGCATTCTGAGGCGGCTCCACAATTGCAACCCAAAGCACAGAAAGTGGGGGTGATTTGAATTAAAACTCTGATGTGGGTGCACCCTCAGGCATCTATGATTTCCAAATATTCTTAAGAGCCTCTTCTAGGAGATTTGGTTTTTAAAAGTCTTTGGAAAGAACAAATTARTTGTATCCATCAGTTTGCTTTTATCTATCATTGTATTAATTCTTTCAAAGAATTTTAATAGGATAGAGAAACATTTACTATTACAGAAGCTGAATTGTTTAGTTCTTATCATTTTATATTAATCTGTCGTGCTTTGCAGCTCTCTATTCAATTAGTGTTCTCAGCTTTTTTTCTTTGCCCTGAAATAAGACCATAAACAGAGCCCACAAACATAATAATATTTACTGTGTAAAGCATCTCATTTCCATCTATCAAGTGAATAGAGAATGTTTTATGAGTGGAATTTGGAAAGATCACTGCCATTTTTTTTGCCATCCGAATGTTTGTACCAGTTGGAACAGAGAACATGTAGATGAATAGATGGTGAGTAAAATCTTCCCATTCAAAGAGACTAGACTAGATCAGATACTAGATCAGATACCATGCCTGGGAGATGTATGATTATCTTAGAGGCGTTTCTGAGTCTAAGTGTAATTGCCGTGGCTCAGTGGGACAAGGGGGAGCATAAACAGAGGAAAACGTGGGTTTCCTGTGAATATGTAAGAGGTGGTGGTGGGCATTGATGAGGGTCAGTAGAGGAATGAGCCAGGGTCTACTGCTGAGAAATGTAATGTGTGCTTGTCTCTTGTATGGGCTGAAACTGAGGAGGGAGAAAAGTTCTAGGAACTGTACTGCGAGAAAGGAAAGACTAAAACTCTGAAGCAAGGACTTCTTTTGAATCTTAGGTTCACACATTCTGATCAGCTTTGCAGCTTGTTATTTTTCACCCTTTCTTTGACTCCTAGCGATCATGTTCAGGTAAACAATGCTGCTTCTCAGAAAGTTGAGGGTTCCCAGGATATCCYTTTTCAGCAGCTAGAGGCTGGCAGYGCAGGGGCCTTCTGTGTGTGCACGAAGACTGGGTCTGTGAACTCTTGCTGGGGCAGTGAGTTGCCTGTCTGCTCTACTGCAGTGGGGTACCCTCACTGTAGACCGACTCAAAGGCATTTGGAGAAATTGTAATTTCAATATAAAGGAAGTTATAATTATGAACATGAGAATAATAAGGGGAAAAAATCTTGTTCTTTCCATGCAGGAGATGTTGTGCAATACAACAAAGGAACATTGGCAGTGGGTTAAATCTGAACTACTGAGCTCTCAGCAGATGTGCAGGAAAAGATAACACACAACAGGCCAGAGAAAGAACATAGTTAATCCAAGAGCACCATCTTCCACATGCATTTTACGTGGGGACAGCTAATGAATTTTGATTTTCTTAGGTCTGGTGAAGCCAAATTCTGAAAGAAATCAGGATCCTTAATACTTTCTCTCCAGCAGCAGGAATGTTCATCTGATAGAATATGATCTCTCTTTGCCATCTACAATGCATGATGGAATCCTCTTTAGCCATGTTTTAAAAGTATTAGTGAAAGCATGAAGACAACTGGAAAAATTGTGAAGAGAAAGTGCCAAAACAAATGAAGTAGCTTTCTTTAGAAAAATTCTTAAGCAAGGCTTCAAGTGCCGTTCAGGACATCACATAGAAGAAGTAGGATACAGGACAGAAGATAAGCTTTCTTCTGGAACTTGAAATGAAATAGTACAAATATTTCAGACGGGAGGTGCTGCAACGAAGTCCCTGTGAGTATTATATAGCTAATTACTTTTATACTTTCTGGATGAACCTAATTTTAGGCCTTTTTTAATAGATTCACAAATAATCTTCTGGTAATAGTATTAACGGTTCAGAGCATCTTCCATTATTAAAGTTAGGAATCAATTACTGCTTACCAAGCAAGTTTTGATTTCTGAAAGGAATACCTTATTTATTTATAAAATTCTGTCTTGATTGGGAGGTAAGGTGATATTTTTTGCCCAGACAAAAATGTCAGACAAGGAAAGGTAAAATATAGATGCTTTTTTTTGTTGAAGCCTAAGACTTTGATTTTTATGAGAAGTACTGGTCTGTGAGGATGCAGAATATCGCAGGTCAGAGAAGAGGCTGGAACAGAGATGAAATTCTGGATTGATTGGAGGGCATTGTTAAAATGTAACCACTTCCATGACATGGGGTTCAAATGGTTTTATATCACTGGTTGTTTGAAACAAGTAATAAAGACAAACTGGGAAAGGGATAGAAAGTGCAAACAAAATAAGATTTACCAAAACCAAAGCAAGCTGTCTCTGAATTACTCTAGGTTTTTTATTTCTCAGCCTCTGAAAAATATATCAGTCTTCTGGTAATATTCCTTCCAAAATACTCCATCGTCATTTTGAGAAAAACAACTCCAAACAACCTTGGACTGCCTAAAACAGCTCGAAATGAATCAGCTAGCATTCACATTTTGAAACAGTTCACAAAAATGTTGACAAGCACTGAATTCTTCTAGCAAGTTTCTGATTTGACGGATTTGGGTCTTCACACAGAGTTTTGGGGTTATAGATTGGAGTCTGTTTCTTTTTTYGCAGCCATCCAAATTGGCTGTTGCCACTGTCCCTGCAGCTCTCACATTTACAGAGAGAAGAGTACAAAACACAAGCCTGTGAATTGAGGAAAAAACAGACAAACTAACTTCTCTAGCTGCAAAGGAGGCATCTATAGCCTGATAGCCTAAGCATCAGTCTGGTGTAATAATTCAGGCATTAAAAGTACTGAGTAAAAGAATAGTCAAAATGAGATGCAYACTTGTGTGAAAGTTTCAAAAGACCTTTTAATAATAATAAAAAAGCAACTGCTGGGAAGGTGTGTGGGTGCTCATATGGCCCACCTTTGGCAAATGGCCTGCGTAAAAACACCCTTAAGACAAGGAAGTGATGACAGACAGTGTGTATGTGTATGGAGTACCCAAAACTGGTAGGATGTCTGCCCCAGTTTGATCGTCTGGATTAAGCAGCAACTGGGAATTTACAAAAAGATTTTTGAAACATAGTCAGCCTGAAAAAGTGTATAACAGAAGCATGAAAATCTTCTGTTTGAGAGACCTTCAAGAGGAGGGTGGAGACCTTCGAGAGGAAACAGCAGCCGATACAGCCTGACTCGGCACTGCAAGAAGTGGCTCTGTCGGCACCACGACCTCTGCCCAGGCCAGGCAGCGCAGCCTCCCCGTCAGAGCTGTGGGTAGCCGGCACCTGGCCGGGATCCCGATGGCGTGGGGTGCRACAACCGGGGACTCGCACTCAGGGTGTGCGTGTGTGCACTCCCGGGGTGCTTTCTCACCGGCATGTGCATTAGTGGATTGTAGGGAGCAGCGTGGGTACACATGAAGTGACAGCACCCACATCTCCCTCTGGAGGTGCCTGCAAGTAGGGGAAGCTGGGCTCCCAGSAGAGGAGAGCTTGTAACCCACATTCCTGCTGTATGTATGTGTGCGTGCGCATGAGTGTGTACCTAACTGTGTAGGGGGGAATAGGCCTTCTTGGCATTACTCATAGAAAGGAGTTTAGAAGCTTGTGGGTGTTTATTAGCATTTCKTAAGCATATAGTATTATGGTTTGTCTGTTTGATATTGATATTGGTCATGAATGTATGAATTCACTTATTGCCAGTTAATTATGTCATTAACAAATCAATAAAACACTTTGATTCCAGTTTGGTTAAGCTACGTGCACCGAGCAGTTTTTCCCTGTGACAGGAGGAGAGAGGAGAAAGCTTTTCAATTTCAGCAATAGGAGATGGTGTAGGTTGCCAGAGAGGAGAGGATAGGCAGCCCCACATTAGTAGTACAGAGTGGCAGAGGTGGATTCATGGGCTACACAGAAGAAAAAATCTAACCAATAAAGGTCATGTTTATGGTAGTGCTCCCTGCTGGGAAAACGAAGTTGAAGGGTGAGCCCTGGAGAACTTTAGGACAAGCCTCGCAGAAGCACTTTCTCACACACCTTGGTGGAGGTCTGAGTAAAGGAAGTAAAGATGAAATCGGAAATTTTCCTCGACCAGGTGGACAGTAAATATTAGAAAGCTGCCTTTGAAAGCATTGGGAAGATATGTCCTGAAGAGCCTGACAAGTTTAAAGGAGCAACTACAGTTGTCAGCTGAGGTGATGAATAGATAGAAGGAGCAAAGTCTGGGACTCAGTAAGGAAGGGACTCAGGAAAGAGCCCTGGTAAATGATAGGAAAGAGCAGAGATGGAAAGGCTCATTTCAGGAGCAGAGATGAATCTACTGTTGTTTCACATGGCTTTGGATAGAACAAATACCTGAGGTGTGGGTCTAAGCAGTAAGAGCTACGTTGCTCCAAAAAGGAGGAACATGACTGCTCCATATCCTTTGACTAACTCTCTGCCACTGCTGCATCATTTGTCTTCATCTTTGCATGCAAATCTCTGGCAACAAAACTAGGAACTGAACCTTGAAAGAATCACAACAGCATGGTAATTTTCAGGAAAATTAGGGAATGAATGGTATCACTGAGAATATACCAATAAAAGAAACACCACAACTTTTTATGGCCACTTAATGTATGGGTTGCTTTAATATTTATCTGGTGATATTGTTTATTATGTTTAGATTGTAGCTACTCCTGCTTCACAATCTCCCACTTTTAATAACCTCCACAGATCTTGGTTACACTGAAATATTACATTCTTGGACATTTTTAGCTTCATCCAACTCTACCAACTGCAGATAAAATCTTTTTCTTTAAGTTGTTAGTTTGYAATCAGAGACTAATGATGGCATTTTTGACCAAAAATAAATTGGAAAATACTATTTTTTTTAGTATAAAACTAATTGAAAACTATTTTGTACTGATTTGGAAGTATGAAATGGGACACAGTTCTATTTCTTAGTGTGATGGGATAAATATAATTAATAAAGACTTTCTCAACCATTTTCAAGTCATTCAGCAACAGGCAAAGCCCCTTTTCTTGTGGTTTAACTTTGATAAAGTTTTGCAGTATGAAAACATGTAAGTGTGAATATTGAAAGTATTTCCTTCACCAGAATGTTGGAGAATATATAGCTTTAAATCATAGAGGAAATTTATGTAGAAAACTTTTGAAGGAAAATACAGTATTGTGATATTTTTACATAAAGTACAATTGGGAAGTTATGATTAGATAGGTAGAATAACAACCCTTATTAAAAAAGTTGGCTCTTACTTTTACATATTCTTAAAAATCTAATGTCAAACTATCAGTGACTTAAGTATTGTTAGAAGTTGGTTCAGCATGACTTTTGGCACCTTTTGTTCCCTGTTTGATTTGAGTTGAACACTTTTTTTCCTTTACCAGTTTTATAAAAAGTTTGTTAGCTTTTATAGCTCTTCTCTTCCTATCATAAATTAAAAGGCTTAGGGAGGAGTTGCTCCCTTGAGTAACTTCTAAAGTTCCGAAAGTTTTGGCACAGCCAACTTCTTAGCGTTCAATAACTTTCTAAAGAATACGAGCTTTCTGAGAGATCTGCAACAGCTTCATCCTGTAACTTCGGGACTGCATTTACTGTTCCAGGGAGGAGTTGCCTTTCAATTTGGCATGAGGACAGTGAGGTCTGATCAGTGTTGTCAAGTGTTTGCTGCTTGCAAGTTATTGGAATGGGTAGGTAGCCAAGGAAAGTTGCTATGGTAAAGAATTGTTTTGATTAAAAAAAAAATAAAATAGGGAGGAGGGAGCACAGACCTACCACCRAGAATAACTCTGTTATGATGATGTATTATGCATCAAAAAATGTAAATACTGGGTTAGTAAACTGGCAGTTCTGGAGGCAGTGGTGATGTAGGGGGGAAAAAAGATTACGATAAAAAGAAGTGAAARGAAGTGGCTTGGGAATTAATAAAGACATGATGGAAGATTTCATTTTTAGATCAGAACTTTAATTAATCTTCCATTGGTACTGTCTGAACTGTATCATATGAATGGTAGTAGTTGAAAAGGAAGACCAGACTTTGGGGAAAAACCTAATGAAACCATCACCAATTATTACCTAGGTTTTGAGCTCACAAAGTATTATTTTCTGTGGCAATTTCAAGACCTGTGTATTATTTAAATTTGATTTTCAGCTAGCACAGATTGGCTTCATCCTAAAATTCCAAGGTTTCTCACAAACTTAATGAAGCAGTCATCTTTGGGATGGCTGCCCCGTCCCCCCGCCCTCCCAGTCACACACATACAACTTTAGCCAGATACACAAACCATCCTCTTTAATTCAGTGATAGTTGTGAATCTTACTGGATTGGAGAGTGCTCCTTCTTTCGAAAATCTTTCCTCATGGGGTAGGGAGCCAAGTCTGATGCAGTGACTGCTTGCTTGGACATCTGTGCAAACCAGCATTCATCCAATTTGCTGTCAACAGCTAGAAGTCATGCACATCCTTATCAGATGCTGTGCTTCCGGACAAGAAAATACATCTATGCTTTGCTATTGTGTGGTGTTTTGGTATTTTTTTTGCAAGCTGTGGCAGCCCTCAATATAGAGAGTGAGGAAACGGGAGGAAGAGGTTATTGCCTTGGTCGGCATGGTGTAGGTGGTGCACTGAGGATCACTGCCCTCCTTACCAGGGGAGTGGGTCTTCTCGTGAGACGCTCACGTCACATAATGGAGTCTGGGAAGGGGAAAGGAAGCACCCCGGCCAGAGGAGGTGGGGGCCTGGGGTACGCAGGACTTGGGTAGGCACGTCCAGCTCTAGAGTTGGCAGGAATCTGTGACGGAACTTCCACCTGTCAGCTGCAGGGGGACTTGGAACAAGAGTTTGGGCAGTGAACGCAAGAGAAGTACTTTAGAGTGTAATGTTTATTGTGATCACTGCTGTGGTGCAGCAGTGGATAAAAGTAGACCAGTATCCGCACAACTGAACAATAAATAAATAAATTACCAGTAATACCCTGTTCTTACACAATGCTCTCCACCCATAGATTTCAAAGTTCTTCCCAAAGAAGCCTGACATTATTATCCATATTTTTCTGAGGGCGGGCTGTGGTAGAAGACAAGGGAATGACTTCTCCATGGTTACCCCCATGGTTACCCAGCAAAGCAGTGGTAAACCTGGGATAAGGACACAGATCTCCCAAATGCCAGTCTGCAACTATGCATGTGAGAAACGCTGCCTTTCCATATATGCCTCTGGCCTGTTCTTAAAAAAGGAGTGCAGATTTGCTGTTGTTAAGAATCTTGTCTCTTAATATTGCAAGGTAAATAATAACGAAGACTGCTAACCTAAGAACAAGCATAGGCAGATTTAATATTTGAGCATACAATTAAACCAACCCCATCTCCACAGTTACTAAGAACTTGACCAATAAAGATAAATCCATCTTGCTTTTTCATYCTATGTATCCATGTGATTCTCTAACAACATCTGTAGAGGATCATTGATAGCCTGCAATCTGCCATCTCACCTTTGCAGATAATTTATTGTTTGTTTTTTTTTCCTAAAGTGTTTGAGGAGCAGTACAGGACTGTTGCCTTCAATAAATTATTGCTGGTGACGTTTCAGGCTCAGAAGCCCAAACCCATCCTATCTTTCAGCGAAACAGCAAAATTTGTGACTGGCAAGTAGGCTTTAGGCTTTATTTTTCCAGTTGGCTAAAACCACATCCACAAAGGCCATTCCTTCTGAAGAAGTGATTCAAAGTGTCTCAGGCTATATCTCCTGGCCATAGAGAATAGTATAACCCGAATCAATATGTGCCCATGCACCAAGGCAACCAAAGATGAAAAAGCTATGTAAAATTTGCAGTGAAACATTCCTACAGTCATCCTTCTGGCAAAAATCCTGTGCAAGAAAAGGACAATTGATGTTAATAATTCATCCAGCTCTAGAAAGCAGTTACTGTGTTTTCCTTGATTTAAATCATAATTAAATGATGTCTATCCAAGACTTTGTGTGCTCAGTGGGGAGTATGTAGCCTTTATCTGCCTAGAACCTCTGGTAAATCCATGACTGCCTTAACACATCATTAACAGAACAGTTTAATACCCACAGTATTAAAATGATCAGATCCTTTGAAAGCCAGCCAAACAACACAGAAACTCATTTCCAGAACTGACTTCTACCTCTTTATAGTTACCCTCCTAGTCCTCTCCAAAAACTCTTGTACATATTTGCTATATGGTGAGAGAAAGTCCTGAATCCTTACCTTTTTGCCTGAACTCAGGAGCAAATTCCCAAGTTACTGTGCATGTCTTAATTTTAAGCTGATGTAGTCTGTGCTTTTTCCTCTAGTCTAGGTGTTGTTTATGCACAATTACACACTTTGTCAGAGGTGCAATTCAAGGTGTGGAGAAAAATGGCCTTGCACTCTTGGGCTGTGCCTCCACTGTCCTGTTTTGAGCTCTCCTTGGGCTCAGCACTGTTCATCATGGTGTTGCAAAACTGTGCTCCAGGTGGGCAAAACATAGGGGAAGACACCACAGGGAGAAAAAACTGGGGGAGGCCTGGGGGAAATATTCCCCTAAGAGCACTCAAAAACATGAGCAGGCAGGGCGTAGCCTGCATTCCTGCAGCAAGGGAGAGGCATGGGTGCTGTCAGCGATGGGTTTGGGGAGTGACCCCGCCATTAGGTGTGCCATTGGTGTGGATGGGTTATTGCTGCCCCAAGGGTGCTGATGGCCAGTGCTGGTGCTTCTGGAGCTGCCTCTGCTTTGGCATCGCTTGAGTCCTGCTCCAGGCATGGCCTGACACTGCCAGGTCTCTTATGCAGCGGCCGTCAGTGGCTGTGCCAGCGTACACGGAGCCATCTGAGGAGCACCAGACAGGGATGGGGTCTGCATTCACCCTCTGCATTGCAGCTGTTGCCAAATAAGTGACGGCCATTGGGGTGGTTGTGGTCGGTGCAGCAGCATGCAGCTGCCTCAGGCTGTGGCAGTTGATCTTACCTAGTGTACTTTTACCTCCCCGCTGCCTCATGCAGCCTCCCAAGACTTGGGGATGATCTGAGCCAAACTCCAGGTGAACTCTGGCAACCTGTTTTTGTCACCTGGTCCATTCCCTAGAGACTCATCTGCTTTTAATGGAGCTGCTTTCAATTCATTCCACCGCTAGTGAAACCTATAAAATCTGATGATCTGAAGCAGAAGTGAGAATGGTCTACTAAGGGGAAAAATAAATGTAGGAGTCATAGACTCATCCACTTTATTATCTTACTGAAAGCTGGAGATAGGTGAATATATAGTAATGAGAGTGCATCTGAATTAATAACAACACAGGAACATTAACTAATGATACTGGTACACCCCCCACTCCCCGCTGCCCCTTACGCTTCAAGGTCTCAAGTCAGGATGTATTGGTTTCCCCTCAATCAGTTGTTCACTAAGCCTGACCACTTTCCCATGCATGAATACACACATGCTTGCTCACTCTCTCTCTGCCCAAAAATCTTTTCTTCTTTCATCGTTTCCTTGACGTTCTCTCATCAGTTTTCTATTTTACCATCCAATTTAATCAGTTATTTAATATTAATGTAATTTTAAAAAACACCATGTATTACAGTGAGGCCCAAGCTAAGAAGACTAGAGCAGGGGAAGTTTCCTATTAGGCAAATGGCTATCTGAAGCACAGAAGCAGCGAGACCAGTAGTAAAATTCATGTGCGTCTTCTGAGAGGTTGTGCAAAAACCACACTGAAGCAAGTATACAAAAACAATGTCTTTCCTTCATCTTTATCCCTAAGTAGTGTTCTCCCTGTCTTCCTCTTCTAGTTTAATTGGCTAGCTTAAAAGCATGGAAAACCTAGTCTTTCTCCCTCTCTCACACTTGGGGGTGGCATCTTCCTTTCTCTCTTTCTGTAGGCTGGAGAGAGGTCAAGTTCCTTTACTGAGCCATGTATCATATGTAGGGAGAGAAGAATTTGGTGCCATCTGCAGCAGCCTGAATGGGAATAAATTATACCTGTATTAGATGACTGTGAGTTGCTGTCAGATCAGTGGTTCTGTTTTCCTTGTCTGACTTCGTTTTGCAGAATGGTAGGTGAGGATCTGAACTGAAAAGCTATTGAGAATCAGGTTCTTTACGGCTTTTTGGCCACACATTTTGAGAGAGAGAAAACTATTTACTGCAGAATTTCATCTGAAACTTGGAAAACTGCTTGCTAAAACACAAGTGGGAAGAAAAACTGAAATGAGCACTTTATATTACAAACTTTAGGAAACATTGTGTTTAGTTTGCTTTTAGATGCAGCTGTTTATTGCTGGGTGGTGACAAGGCAGAGGGTGGCAGTGGAGGGGTCACCCTTCCACAAAGCCATTTGCCAATTTCTAATCTAAAAGCAATCTTTAAAAATAAATGAAAAGTGAATGCAGTCTGTATGAATTCAGAGATGACCTAGTGCACAGTTTACAGCTGCTTAAAGAGGAGAATTCAGTGTGTGTGTGGGATGCTGGAGAATTGCCCTCTATTTGGATATGCAAAATAAAGATCTGTTTTGTAAAGGAGCTGAGCACCTGGAACTTTCTTCTGGCATTAGCCTCCTAGCTAGATAAAACAGATAAGTGCTAATCTAATCAATCTATTAAATAATTATTTTTCAATGAAATAGAGACAAAAAAAATCTTACTAGCAAAGCTCTTCACTCAATACCTTTGCATAAATAGTGTGTGGGTACAGAATGCTAAACAGAGGTTACGCCGATATTTGTGTATATACAGAATATACACACATATGCCTTCTCCCACCCGTATCTATACTAGAAAAGAAAAGATAGGATAGCTGATGTATGAGCCAAGAAAAACATTTATTTTGGACGATACCTTTTTAGAACTGACTTCTCTGCAGAATTCAAAAAATGTGTTTGAAATTAGAGAGGTCTGTTTATGGAGGATATAAAAAATAGATGGAAGAAGGAATCACTTAGAGAAATGCTAATCCCCTCCTCCACAAACTGCCCTTTGCTATGACCCTGACCTTTACTTCTGTTGCTTGAAAAGATCTTTAAATATTTGTTGTGATATTTCGGGAATAGACAGGTACAGATAGAGCTATATGCTGGCTACTCTGACTCATTCCCTCCCTACAGATAAAGGTATAAGGAAAAGTATATCTAAACATGCATACAGCCACATTATTTTTCATGCAGTAAGACATTCAAGTTTAAATTAAAACAGGCCCTCAAAGTTATTAATTTGTATTAGTGCAACACCGAGCTCTGAAAGAACATGAAATAAATAAGTAGTGATTTCAGTAATCATCATACTTGTATATTTTTTTACTATATAATTACTTAACTTCCAATGCTGTATGTGGTCACATGGATACACACTTAGCTGAACATATTTGTTCTGTCACAACCTGCAGTCATCCGTACTGTAGATGTCCAGTTTGTCTACACTAAATGTGTTATGTTTCACACATGCGACTGTGAGACACGCAACTGTGAGAACAGTTTCTACTTTTATTAATGCTAACTGTTACCATGCCTGCAACTGCCAAGTGCTATGCAGCAATTACAGCAAGCTACTTAATATAGTGGCCAGTGGGAGAGGAGGAGACTCTTTCTCTCTTAGTGGCATAGTTAAATGCAGCAGCTGTTTTAGAGATAAAAACATGTACACAGCTGGCTTCTGGGTAGTTGCTTTTGTTCTCTAAAACACTCACTCGCTGTAACTATACCTAAGCAAAGGACGGATTTCATATTCTTGGCATTATATTTGAAGATCTCTTGTTGATTTTTGGAGTGTGAGTTTCTGTCGTGCACTCCAAGTTTTTATTATATGAACATCAAATGATATATATGCTGATTATGTTTCTTAAACTCACAGTTTCTGAAAGCCTTTGGAATCTGTCCCTCTTTTCTTTGTGATAATCTCAAGACATAACTAAAGCTCTTTTGAAAAAGAAAATACCTTGGAAAGGATATACTGACCTAGTCCGAAGCATATTGGCTGCTACCCCTTTGGGAATAAGGCTCCTTTCAGATGTGTTGCTGTTTGTGCACCTGAAACTGCTGCTTATCTGTGCAAAAATAAGAGTGAGTGGCCAAAACCATAAAATTGATTGGATACCCTGTAGAGAACACTATGGTTTTTTTTTATTGTTACCAAGTTTATGTCATATCAGTAATTTGAAATTACTGGTGAACCAATAGTACCTATTGTACTTATTTTAGGAAGAATGAGGACTGTGCCATTCTGTGATAATTTTTGATATGATTATTTGGTTTACTGTAGGGACATTACCGGGCACATACACTTTCTTTAACTGTTTCTTTCCTTGAGTTCAGGGTTAGGTTGTAGCATTTCATACCTGCTTTGCATGACCATAAATGACCCGTCGCACGTGTGTCATATGTCACATGTGACAAAACAACTGAAACCCAGGCCAATACTTTGAAGCTCATACTTGCAATTTTATAAACTCTTAAGAAGGCATTGTGGCCTCCTCTGCTTATTTGTTGTGTTTCTGCAGTTAAAGTCTTATTATTATAACTAAAAGATAGCTTTAATAAGCTAACTCAAAGCTGAAATGTGACTTGTCTTCTGTGTGTCACATGGAGGAATGTGCTATCTTTTAAAAATTAATTCATCTTGCTTCTTGGAATTGCTTTGCAGCTATGCTGCGGAGATAACATAACAGTGTCAAACACGCCTTCTATCTCCAAGAGAAAACAAACAAACAGCTGGGAGTGCTTCCCCAAACAGTCATTCATCATGCAATGTTGAGAAAGTCATGAGTAGAGATGCTAACGTAGCTCTCACTTCCAGGGTTACTCTACATATGTAGGACAATTGTCTTCCTTACAATAGCAATTGGAAAGCTGGAGCTTCTGCAGTTGTCGTGTGCTTATTTTTAACCAGTTAGTATTAACCCAGAATCTCAGAACAAGTCCAACAGCAAACAAATACAGCAAAATGTGAATTTGTGAAGTGCGTTACCAGTTTTTGCCTCTGACTTTTTACATAGAAAACCCTCTTTTTTTCCCCATCTCTATATTCTTCTGAAGCAAGCTGATTAACAAACATCTTGTTCTAATATCTTAGAACACACATGTACAAACACATACACACACTCCCAGTGATAAGATCCTGGTTGGAGAGACTGACTGTTGATTAATTAGTTCTCTCGAGGCCTCATCTTTAAAGGACAAATGTTGATATTTTGAACATGTCTTGAATCAGTGCTGGTGTTTTATAAACACAATTGTCAATTTAAAAAACTGGGGTTCAGTAACATAAAATATACCACACTGAAAAATCCACATGCTGCGATTTTACCAGGAGTGGAAACTTACTTTTACTCTAGAGACTACAGAGATTTCTAGCACTTCAAATAATAGAAAAAGCAGAGTGCTTTACTGGCATTTTTAGGTCATGTTTCAATAGATACTGAAGTATTCTCTTTTATTCCAGAGTTGTTCCAGTTTGAATTATTTTCATATTTCTTCCAGCAAATTCTGTTACGGAGTTTTGAACTCTCATTAGAACTATGATTTATTTTCTTCTTTCAGTTGTGTAAAGCCACTGAAGCTGCGTGGCTATATTGGGAGCTAACTGGGTGGCAGATGTACAGAGGTATAATTAACATAATACAGACCAAATGCACATCTACTGTAAGACTTATATTTGCATTTAATCTAATATGTATTCATAGCAAGAGCGAGGGGTTGATTTCTTACTCTTTCACCTTCAGAGTTTAAAGTCATAAAATTCACTATGAAGGAAAAATGCAACAGTGGATATAGAGCTCAGTAACATAAATGAAGGAGAATCTGCTTTCATTTTTGCATGTAAAATGTTGTTTTGTTTTGTTTTGGGTTTTTTGTTTGTTTGTTTTTGTTTTTGTTTTTTTTTTAAAAGAAGGCTGCTGTTACAAGTGTTGTTTTGTGTGGCTGTAGCAGCTTTCCAAGTGAGTCATCAGCTGTGTTTGGATCCAGATTTTCAGTTTTACTGTGCAGACACCTGCAACATGAACGAAAGGATTTCCTACATTAGCTGGCAGAAACTGTAAGTTTTTATAGTCTAAGGGTCATCTACTTAAGAAAAAGAACAAACACCCAGAGACAGTGAGTTGCAACCTTAGGAATCGCTTTGTGGCTAGAGTTGGCAGGGCCTTTCCCGAGGCCGTGTGGCTGCGTGGTCAAAGGGAGGAATGGATGGATTGATTTCACCTCTCGTTCTGCAAAAGGGACAACCTCCAGCTCCCCATTGCCCCCCTCAATAATAAATGCTGCAAAGTGCCTGGGGTCACTGCGAGGAGGTGGAATAGCTCAAATGACTCAGGATCCCCTGCATCAGGTCCAATATCAAATGCTACCCATACCTGAAATACAAAGTAAAAGGATCTTTCTCCTATCCATAGAAATTATATAGCTTGATGCCATTGGAAGTATCATGCCTACTTGCATTTTCTTTAAAGAAATCTCTATTTCAACATCTGTTTTACCTGTGAAGAGAACCTAAAATAACAGTAAACCAAGTGTCAGCACTACAGAAAGAATTTAGTACTTTTGTACAGAACTTGAAATAGAGGAGAATCTGCTTAAAAGTTTCTCATGACAGCTATTTTAAAGGATGATCTGTCTTCAATTAAAAATAATATAAAAACTGTTTTCTAAAAAGAAACCTGTTTGGGTTTTGGCAAACCATTTTTTTTTCATTTATACTGATTTTTGTGTGAAGGATTTTCTTCACTCTATGAAAAATCAAAATGGAACAAAAGATTGACATAAGTGAAGATGTCAGTCTTTTAATATGAAGATGTTACATAGCAAAAAAACCCCAAACCACTTTCTGAACAGTTTTAATGAGATTGGAACTATTCTGTTYATCGCAGTGGAGTTTTACTAATTTCATGTTAATTTTGTTCTTTTTTTCCCTGTAAGAAAGGGGAGGATTGAAGATCGGCACAATTTATTGTGATTGATATCTCATTTTGGCTGTCAGTCGGCAGCGGGCTTTTGTTCCCAGTGCAGGTCAGCTGCGAGAAGGCAGAATGACCACGGGTACGCCCTCATCCCGGGCACCAGCCAGGCAGAGCTTGGCCAGTGTTTCCAAGCCCACAGGCACTTGGGTGTCTCCTGAGGTGACTAATAAAATCTGGTCCCACGTATTCAGTAGATGGAGTCCTTTAAAATGAACCGTGGCAGCTAGTTATTTTTTTTGTTCATTGGTCCTAATTTTATTCCTTGCTGATAGCCACAGTGTCAATACACGTGCTCCTGCAATGTACTATGCAAACGTAAAATTACACAGTTAAGTAGTCAAAAGTCAGGATGTGCAAGCGCAGCTATACCTTCGCTCAAATACCATTACCCCCGAGTTTTAGTCATTTCTTCATGGTTCTTAATCATACTCGGCTCTGATTGATTAGAGCCTTAAGGGCACATTTCCCTTTGCATGGAAGGCTCATTGAGCTTTCTGTTTCATGCTGATTAATCTCATTCAATTTATGCCTATTTCATTTTGGGACACATATCAGTCTCTGGGAGGGGAGAGTCCAGCTGTGCCTATAGGGGTCGATCATTTGGGTGCAATTAGTCTACAATAATTCGTAACCTCAGATCAGTTCTGTACAAGAGTGCTTTTCACAGCTGCCTYTGACTTGCTGGTATGAATTCAGAGTCACATGAGTTATTAAAAAYTTCCTTGCAAAATATGGCTTTTAACTGCTGGACAGAAACAAATGTTCATATCTCAATTTCTAGGGTATTCCTCCTGAAAGGTTTGAGAGATTGCAGGAACATTTTCTCCCAGCTGTAAATGCAATCCTTTTGTAAGTACAATGCTTTTATTATCCTGGGCTAGGAACAATTTCATCAGAAAGCTAGAATTTTTTTCAATTCTTAGTTATTGCCATCTTACGCATTGTAACTATGTTGATTTTGCTTTTCTTTTCAGAGGCTGAAATAATACCAAAAAGCCCACTCTTCATTTCTTAATAGTATTTGAATGGGTAGATACTTCAGACTTTAACTGTGCTCTTATTGTCATGTATCACAGACTATTTTTATTCAAAGTAAAACATTACTCATGGAAGCAGAATTTCCCCACACTATCACAGGTTTAGAGGATGATTTTATGAATTCAGAGGGACCATTTCAGGCTACTAGACTAGATGAACCCGTGGTCTGACACGGTTCAGTCATTTTGATGTCCATGTATAAAAACTAAAATGACTGGGGGCACAAGTCCACCCTTAACCTTAAAATACAGACTGTTTTCATACTCCAGACCAAAAAGTGGCAGATCTGTGGTATCAAACTGCACTGATTTATTTGGTTACATGTTCCACTCTATGTAGTCAACATACTCTGTATTAGGGAAAATACAGTGTGTACTAGTCCACATATTCTGTACAGTACCTATTCACACCAGGTGCCGCAATCTTGCTCTTTACCTTCTTGAATTGCAATAGAGATATTCCATGTAAGCTTGTTTTCAAAAAAAATTAAACCATGTATCATATGCTGATAAGACTTTCCCACATGGTTATAAATGCAAGTGCTATTCTGCTTCCTTGTCACAGAATTTAATTAACTTACACATCTGTGTCCATAGCACCAGTTTGGCCACTCAGTTTGTTAGTCACTACTTCAAAACCCACTCAGAGGCTTGCAACCCAGTGTAGGCTTGCCTTAAGCCAGTATCTCTAGCATGCAGAGAGTCCAGGTTCTTTGAAGAGAAATGCTCTTTTTTTCAGCAAACAGGGCTGTTGTTGAGGTGAAAAGTCAAAGTTATACACATTGTGCATGAATTTTATAGGAAAAAAGTTCTTAGATGAGCATCATGTGGTCTCCATGCGCTTACAAAGTGGTATGTTAATGGAAAATATATTGGCAATGCAAGCAAAACACCTGCAAACAAAATTAACTCACAATGTGAAACCTTAGGAAAATAAAAAGGACACATCTAAAAAATTGGAGATGCCTATTGGTGCTTCTTCCAAATAGTGAAATAAGAGAAAAACAGAAAGGTGGGGTTTTTTGTTATTATTGTTTTTCTTTATCAACAGACTTCAGTAAACTAGCAAAGAAAAGCTACACTTTTACAAAAAATGTCCAACCGTAGCCCTGAGTTACCTGAGAGCTGCAGGAAAGCAAGCCGGGCGCGTGGATGTTAGTGATGACGAGAAATAAGAAGGAACGGGATGGCTGTCGCTCCTTTAGAGCCCCACTCAAGGGCTGTGGGCGGGTGTGCGGGCATCTGCTCTGCTCCTGCTCACCAAGAGGGTGGAAGTCATGGGGCTGAGTGGTCAAAGAAGAACCTCGTCCTCTTCCTCAAGAGAAGTAATTATTCTGTGGCCTTTTTGTATAATGAATAGATCTTTGAATCTCTGACCTGAACAGKCTGAAGTATCACTGGACTGGCAAAAATGTCTTTGATTAACTTTCCTTTTGGTTTTCACTTGAACTGCTCTCCTTTTTCGTCTCTAGAAGGCTGTATTGGGTGGCTGTTCATCTTGCAAATTTTGGCCAGTATTGGGTTTTCTAATAAAATGTCACTGAAGSTAATGGGTAAAAGGAGAAGGAGACAGGGATGGAGGCTGCAACAAAAGGCTGAGGAGCATCAGTGAAAATGAATGGTGGGAAGTAAAGTGCATTTCCCCCCCCCCTCCCCGACTTTTGGGAGGCGAGGTCCACCTCACTCCCAGCCTGGAGTGAGTTCCTGCACTCTGCTTCTGTTGGCGTAAAACCAATTACTCCTGGCTGTTTATATCCCTGCACAGTGGGTGAAAGGCATATCAGTCCCTGAGTGTTTTAAATTCAGAACAGAATATTTTATATGTCTGCACTGTGAGATTTTCATTCATCCATATAATAGCTATATGCTTTGTCCATATAAAAGTGGTTTACGATTTTTGTCATTTGACACTATTGCCACTGGGCTATGCAATTCTTAAAATGTATTTCTTCCACAATTCCACAAAGCAACAATTATCTAAAAAGGAAAAAGGAAATAGTTATTTCTGTTTGAGCATAAAGAGGAAGAGAAGACAGAACTGAATATTTTAACTTCCGAGAAGTCTGAGATTTACCAGGGGTGTTCTGGTCTTGAGGTTTAAAATCTAAATTATTGGGAAAGCATAAAAATATTATTTTGACAGAACACTCTGCCTTTCCTATTTTCTCCCAGCTATATATTTTTACCTATTTTTTAACTGAAATCTTAATTATGAAACTCATTCTATGTAACAATAGTTTTAGCAAGTAAGTCATCAGCTCAGTCCTTTAGCAAATCTTATTGCTTACTACCATATTCTAGGCAATTGTGTAGATATTTTAGTATGTTCAACTGGAGATAAATTATCCTGGAGGACATTCATGGTTGTTTTGGGGTGTGCACTGGAGCCAAAGCAGTATTGCTATGGAAAATCATTGAAAGAGTGATGCCTCAAACTAGTAAGTCTCCATAGCAACTTAAAAAAATAATGACAGCTGTACCAAGAAATTTGCTAATAGAAGCCCTTAACACATTTGACTTCTTCAGTCATACTTCATACTCATTATAACCAGTARAATGATTGTAAGAAAGTGAAGTGTAGAGGAATAAACATGGAATATCTGCTTTTTCTGGCATTTCACACTGACTTCAGTTAAGTTATCTGACCTCGTCTATGGCCAATATAACCATTAACGTTAAATGTAAAAATATGTAACATAGCTTCATTATAACTTATTTTATTGTAATATGTACAGCATTTAATTTGTTATGTGCTATATTGATAGTGGAAATTTCTCATTTATAAGCACAAAGCTAGGTCTTCTGAAAACAAATAGGAAGATTCACATGTTCATACAGTTAAAATTATTGGCTCTAACAGTCTATGTTGAAAAGATTGAATGAAAAATGCAGCAGTAGGGGAGAGACTGTTTTAAAATGGCCTTGCTCAGGTCCAGATTACTGACTACTGATGAAAAAAGAGAAGGATTCTGTAGAATCAAAGTCACGCTGATAAGGCACAAGAAAGATTGCTAGCTTTGGTCTCTAGAAATGTCCAGACACAACAGAGAATAAGGCAAATGGCTGTGCAACCATTGAGCTACAGTATGTAGCAAGAACAAATATTTTTATAGGTTGACATCAGTTTGAAAGACATGTGACATAGGCTGCTGGTTTTAAGGCACCCTTTGAATTTTTAAAATTATACGTAACAGTTTCCTATATAAACAAAAATTGTATCTAATGGGACAGAATTCTATATGGGACCTTATGAAGTGAAGAGTTAATTATAGAACTGAAAAAATAGATGAAACTGATTTTATCTTGATTACATTTTTATTGTGAATTCTGCCAAGAATACATATTCTTGGGGGGTTAAAAAGGACAATTTAATAAAGCTGAAAATAATTTTGAGACAATCAGCTGGAGAAAATGTAAACAGAAAAATTAGAAAGATAATTGTCCATTGTTGAATAACATTTTACTAGATGCCCAAATTGCATATTTCAGCATGATGTTGTCGCAGTGACTTAAAGAAAGAACAGTATGGGTCAAAGTAAAATGAAAAGCATCTATAAATAATAGTGAAAAGTGAAAAAAAAGCTGGAGCAGTCATAACAACAACTGTCTTGGATTTTAGAAAGTAGATAGTGGAAGCAAAATGTTAAAGACAAAATCTATGGTTAGCAGATTTAAGAATGAAAAGGTAGTCAAAGGAGTTCAGTGGTACTGGGAATCCCGACAATATTACTGTTCTGTGACTGGATGATGATAGTGGAACTGAGAAGAATTCATGAAAACCAGAATCTCAGTCATTTCGTGTCTGCATTTGGGGAAAGCCAGATGGTAGAGTCATATGACATGATGAGGTAGTCCTTTTGATTTTAACCAGTTACACAGCAGTTTATTCAAGTTAGGCATTTTAAAATCTGCATGTCTAATTAACTTGCATCCGATAGTTTTAAAAGAACTAGCAAAAGACCCCCCTGGGCATTTAATGTTGATGATTAGCGTCTTGAAACAGGGGAGGTTTCAAGTTGGGAAAAATCTAATGTTGTGCCAATATTTAAAAATGATAACAGGACTAACTCAGGAAATTAAGGGCCTGCCAAATTGAGATTGCTCAAACACAATTAATGTCCATCAACATGAGCTTTGCAAAAATAAATTTTGTCAGATTAATTTGATACCATCCTCTGATGAGATTACAAGTTCTCTTCAATCAAGATAACATTGTTGATGTAATAAACTTTTTGAAAGGACATGCATTCACACCCAAACACATTTTGTTAAGGAAATAAAGCAATAGAAAATCCGCTTGATATCCATGAATTTTATTAGCAATTAATAGGTCTTACAACTGTAAATAAGGAACCATCATAGTGAGAGTTTGTTCCATGTGAAGTTTCCCCCTTGCTACATTATCTTTATTAATGAGACAAGAAAACATGACATTTTGTTGATGAGGTTTGCTTATACCACTCAAACTGGTGGAGAATTAAATGATAAATAAGGCTGGTGAGTGAGAGAGAGCAATCTGAATTTCTTTACAAAATGGAACAAGATGTTTTTTGGAAGCCTGTGCAGTGAGGAACAGTGTGAGCCATGCTTGTAGGGTGGAAGAGACTTCATGCTGGGAAATAGGGACTGAAAAGGATTTGATTTTATGATGGATAATCAGATACACATGGAGCTCCTGTGGTGCACCACGGCCAAAGTGCTAAAATGATCATTGGACTATAATCAGGAGAATATGAATAAAAGCAGGGAGCTTGCATTACTCAGGCGAAGATTTACTGTGAGGGAAAAGGGAAGGTGCTACAGAGCCCATAGCTCCTTGGTGCGGTCTGGCTTGTGGCTTTGTGCATCTGATGGAGAAGAAAGTGGGGCACTGCACAGCTCCCGCCACGTGCCTGTGCTGGGATCCAGCAGCCTGCCACCGCCGTGTTTCATCACTGCTGCTGATACCTTGTTCTAAAGGATTTGGGCCTTTTCTATTTCTTTTTTTTTTAAATATTATTTTCTATTTCTTTTTTAAAAATATTATTATTTATTTTGTGGCCTTTTTTTAAAAGTTTGACAGGAACTCTGGATGAGCTTAAAGGATTGGAAAATACACTGAAAATGAAGGACTGAAGTTCAAACTCTTTAACTTACTGAAGAACAGAAAACTGGTATAAAGGCATCTTTAATATCTCTGGCAAAGATTAGAAAAATCCATTGCCTGGAGTTAGAGAAATTTAGGCTTGAAGTAACTCACCACAGAGAAGGGAACTGACCACTGGAAAAAATTACTGAAGACTGCAGTGGACTTTCTCTGAACAGAAAATTTAAAATCAAGATCAGCTTCCAGTCTGGCTTAGCTGCACTATTGGTCTTGATACAGAAATGAATTTGGGGGAGTCCTGTAGATGTGTGATGAAAGGAGTCACATTAGATAATCAACAGATCCCTGTTAATATTAATATCTTTCAGTCAAAAATGTGAAATGAGCATGTTATTCTGCTGAGATGATCTGGGACAAGAACTTAATGGTGTTCTTAAAAAATGTGCTTTGCAAATAATTTTAATTTATAAGCTAAATATCAGGCATAGAAGCTATGAAATGTTCTAATTCTTCACTACATAATAAAACACTGATCTTTCTGATTGACATAAAGAACAGAAATTCACCTAGATTACAAAAGCCGGTCTTTTGTCTCCAAAGAAGCGTGTTCACAGATCCTCATTTCTGTTCGTGTAGGAAGGGGAAAGAGTAATGCACTACAGCTCTAAAGATTAACTCTGGAAGTCAGGAGGGTCTGTCCTGCTGTGGGAATACAAAGGACAGCCCCAGCCTGCCTGCGGGCCACCCTTGTCCCCTTGCATGGAGTCATGCAGGACGTGTTAGGGATGGGCTTGGGGACAAGGGAGGAGGTAATGGAGGGGCTGGAGTAAGGGTATAGGTAGGAGCTCCTGCCACTACTATATTTTTAGAAAATATTCTCCTTTAAGCTTTCAGATGCCTTTATTTGCTCGAAGTTTTTTATTTTTGGTCAATTCTACTTAAAAGTACATATTAACACAAACCATTTTGTTTCTCCTTTTTCGTTCCACCTGCTGGCACCTGTTTCACCTTGTTATACCTGCTGGCATAACGTTGCTTGCTGTTGAGTCATAGCTCTTATAGCTGATTCAGCCGTCCGTTCCTCTGCCATCCTCCCCTTACTGCTTGGAGTGATTCAGAGCCCGGCCTTCGCACGCAGCCTCCGCCAAGAAGTTAACAAAAAAGAAGGAAAKCCTTTTAAAACACACCAACACACCCTGCTGCTCTTACGGTCGGTGTTTTGGTCTGTGTTATAAACATGCTATCTGCACTTGCCTCAGTGAAGTGACAGAAAGCGTGCCTTCTTGAACATCATTTCTTGACAAAAACCCCAAGATAATCCATATGGTTTGTGAACTTTAGCTCTGCTGAAAGAAGAAAAAGCTGATGTGGCTGGGAAACAGAATGGAGTGGATCACGGTGGGCTGGGGAGCGGTGCCGTGGGCCTTGGGAGGGGACATTGCTCTAGGTTGCCCCTAGAAAGACCAAACATCCCAAAAGACGAGCATCCTGCAGAGGTGAACAGAGAAGAGCAGGTTTCCTGTGGCTTCCTATCTGGTAGCATTCATGATAACCTGGAGAGCCAGGTCCCTTCAGAAGTTGCCTCAGAAAACATATCATATCTTTGCTTAATTCTCAAGGTTTTATTCCCCCCCCCCCCCCCCCCCCTTTTTTTGAGATTAATCCCCACTGGCCCTCTGAAATATCTGGAGTTCTCTTGGTTTGCACTCTGTCTCAGAGACATTTATAGAAAGGTGCAGCCTCAGCATTACTTTGCTTATACATATGCTTGAGTGTGTGTATGTACTATCTACATCTGGAATGAGGGGCTGTATTAAAAATAAAATAATTATAAAAATAAAATGAAATGGCCTCACATGGAAAGCATTTGGAAAGGAAAATACCAGAGTAAAAATGGAAAAATAAGTACGTGTCAGGCCAGCTGCAGGTTAGGAGCAGCTCTCTGAGAAGCCGGTGGGATTTGCTGGTGCCCTGCATGGGAAGGCAGAGATGAAGCAAGTACAGCTGGCTCGCAGCACTCTGGTGACCAAGGCTTTAGTCATGCCTGCAGTAAGGCTTTTAGTTTTAACCTTGCTGGCCTCAGGAGCATTTCTCAGAAGCTAAAGATGTCGTCTTTAGCAAGACTGTGCTCGTAGACAGGAATGACCAAGAGTGACGTCCCTGGGGTAGGCGGCAGGAAGCTTTGAAGATGCAGGTGTCAGCAGGTTACCTGGGGCATGGGGGGAGCATCCCCGCCTTCCTTGGTGAGAAAGGGAAGTTCCCTAACAGTAAAATTCATATATTGAACCCTTCTCACTCCATTCCTGCACAAGAGTACAGAGAGCCCAAACTGCAAACAAAGCCATCGTACGTGGAGTTATTTGTCAGCCTCTAAGTTAAGAAAGGATTTTAATACCTCCCTTCAAGGGATCACTCATATGATTAAAGTTAGGCATGATTTTAGGAACCTCAGAAAATCAGTCGCTTGATAAACTCTCTGCTTCAGGTTAAAATAAATTGCATTAAAAAAGCATGTTTCATGACAACCAACATAAAGAAGAGGTATTGTAGCAACAAAGCTTTGTCTTAAAAATTATTAAATTGTTTGGTCTTTCAATAATTGAAGAGGCTTCATTACTATGCAAACAAAAAACAGGTTGGCTATTCACCTTTTGGAAGATGGCATTTGCATTGCTATAATAGAAGAGAAGAACCTTAGAAAACTAATGAAGGAGCATAAAAATGCAAATTACTGCAGCTAATTGGCTGTGCCTTCTTACACCTTCTGAATTATTAATTTATGACCGAGTAAATCTGCCCCTTTTAAATAATATAATAAAGAACAACATTGTGTTGTATACTGTTGAGTAGATAGTGTTTGTTCCCTTAGTTTTATGGTGAGCTGCTCTTGTTGTTTGCACTAGCACGATGCTTGCAGTGTTCTGTAAAACTATGCAGGTCCAGAATTCTTCTCGTGCAGACTGACATCATTATATTTCCTATTTCTAATTCCTGACTGGAAAAAAAAAAAGACAAAAGATGATGCCATTATTACAATAATGCTAATTACATCTTGTGCCATCGGCACTAATGTTTAACCTGAAAGCAGGYGCAGAATCCTTCAGACACCTATTTATCTGCCAATATGTGAGTAATTCCATCCATTTCAGTGTGGCAACTTATATTCGTCAGTGGTTGCTGCCCAGGGTGTTGAAGGAATCAAAACACAATAAAATATTTGATAGCAAGGTCGATATAGGTGCATTTTTCCTGAATATTTTTTCTCTTCACAGGTAGAAAACTTGGGAAGACTCTGAGGAGCTGCTTATTTTGGGCTGGGATTTCCAGCCCTGTGATACCCCTTGGTGTACATGAGCACAATTTTGCAAGTGCTAGATATTCTATCTGGCAGGCCTGTACATTCACTGTGTACACATATTCACAGGGAGGCCCTCACGTTCACTGTGTACACTCACTGAGACTGTGCAGGGCACGAGCAGTGTGTCCAATACTTTTTTAAAGGGACAGATTTTCTGAACTTGCATTATATTGCCCAAATGTTCTGAAAAAATTTTGGATTCATATTTTTAAGTAATTCTGTGGGACAAGGGCTTAAAAATTAATCTCAGCTTGCATGATTTGCTTTTTCCCTGATAGCTTCACATATATCCCAATAGCATGTCTAAATTAACAATTTTTGATTTTAAAAAGGTATGTTCCAGCATTGGGTGCCTTTTCATAGATAGTGCCTGTGTGACGGAGATTGGAAGAATTTGGCCTGTGGGATGGACCATTGCTTTAGAGGACACAGGCACCAATCACAGGCGGTAGGTGGGAATGCCTCTCATTTTCTCCTCCTGTGAGGAAAAATGCTTATTTTACAAAAATTGGCCTTTTGAGATGAAATTTCTTATTCTCCATTTTAGCACCCAAATGATTTCTGTTTTAAAATGTAGCCAAAACAAGTTAAAAGTTTTGTCGCATTGATTATATGTTGCTTAGTACATGGTACTCCAAAACACAAAGAAATCCATGTCCCCAGGAACTTGTTTGCTTGTCCCACCCACCGCTGTGACTGGGGTGCCTAAACCAGATGCTACAGGGAGGCAGCGCATGGAAAAAGCTTTGCTTGGGTTTGAGTGATCTGGCCAGATCAAGGCTTCAGTTATGAAGACAACAGGAGGGAACGGCAGTGAGTCCAGGGAATTTCTAGTGTTAGAGGTAGGTAAACAAAAGCTGAAGAATGTAAAATCTGATTTACTTTTGTTTTGTTTATCTTTTAGGAGTTTTAAAATTTGACTGCACACAAGTTTTGCCTGGCTCTTCTTTTATAGCATCCAAATATGTCACTAGTATCGACGCATTTCCCAGGTGGGAAAGGAACATTATCTCCAGTTTATAGAGGTGAAATTGAGAGATGCGGGGTAGGTAAAACAGCTGCCCAGGGCTGCCTGTGAAAACTTGGGCTGGTATTTGGACTGCCATCCCTGTTTGCTGCACAAGCCACTAAGCCATCTTTTTTTGCAGTCTGGATTTTCAGAGTATTTTCTAAACAGAAGGAAAGAATACAAGCCTCCCTCCAGGATGACAAAGAGGCATTGGCTTCTTATGCACCAGAAACTCGGTGGCCATAGCATGCCAGTTTTTACTGAGCAGATTTCCCTATATAGGTATATAGCACTGAGAAGCYCTCTGTAAAGGATCTGTGGGATATTATAGTTCAGGATCAAGCTCAAACCTACTACCATTTGAAAGGGTCATATTAAGCATGAGGTGCATAGTATGCATTACTTAAAATATTAATGAAGCATGTAGTAGCTGTTAAACTAAAGCCAACAGGAGCAGTGGAGAAGATACCCTATATATTACCCAGAAAAGCAAGGAGGAAAACACCCCAGGGATAAGTATTTCAGTAAGAGTCTATATGTGGTAATTAAAGGCACATTTAGGCACAAAAGGATTTGGTCCAGATAGATGTATGGGGAACGTGGCATTTACCTAAAACTCGCCGATAGTGTCTGCTTCAGCCATCTCTGAACACCTGGAATCTGCTTCTCCCTTAACTAGGAAGGAGAAGAGTAGCAGATGTGTTTATGCTCTAAGAGTTATTGAAGAAACAGAAAAAAGACCAGGAAGAGAGAATAAGTATTCATAGATCCACAGAGAGAATGAAGAGGAGTACAGGGACTAGTCATTTTCGTTTGTCAACAGGCCAAAAACTAAAAGGCTTAGCCTGCAGCAAATTAGATTAAATATCAAGGAAAAATATGAATTAGTCATGAAGGGAATATTTTAGAATCAACATCATTGAGACTATTTAAGGCTAGGCTTCCTAAAGCACAGCTGGAGATGGTTTAAGGTCAATTTAAGTCTCCCATCACAAAAAGGGCAGTGGAGCTCACTGGGAAGAGGCTCATCTCACGTTCCAGCCACGGGCGGCCTTTGGACCTCAGCAAGGGTTTTCTTCTGCCTTTTGGAAAGTAACAGCCTAGTAGAGTAGCCCTCTCCCCTCCTTCATGTTTTAGCCCATTAGCTGTACACTTCTTAAACTGTTTTCTTATTAGCACCTGAGGAAAAGCAGACCTCTGGAAATCTGCCGTTCTCCCTGCCTTGCTGGGGAGGAGATGGAGATGTTCATTCACAAAGGCATGGCATTTTCTGCAAGATGTGTGAGTAGTTGCAAACTGAGCTGCTTTAAGAGTGGGCTTTTGGAGGTGAAGCCAGAGTAATACTTATTACCCCACGAGGAAAGAAACCCAGCACGGTGACTGAGAAGTGCTACACTGACCATTCCTTTGGGAAGAGCCRCATCACTTCTTCCTGAGCTCACTACTTCACACCTAAGGCAACTATTATTTATCTGTACTGACAAAGTTGTAATACCACCTGGTCAGGTCCTCAGTAGCAGCATAAAGCCCTCCTTTGCTGGGCTGGCTTTCATCACGCCAAGGGTCTCCTGGTGGGAAATGCGTGATGGGTGCCGGAGCGCTCCGCCTGAGCCCGGCGGCGGTGCCACCGCCCCCCGCGACAGCGGGAGCCGGCGGGCAGCGCTCGGTACGCTGATCCCGGAGTGCCCTCTAGTGCTGACAGCGGGCTGCGGCTCCCACCCTGCCGAGGGGAGCRCGTCCCCAACATGGCAGCCTCTTGGGCATGGCATGGGCCAGGCTTGCCCCGGCGGAATGGGAATGTGAGCAAAATGGCACCTGGGGCTCCACATCGCCCTTGCAATACAGCTCACCTGGTACCCACCTCTGTGCAAAATGGGCCCGGACTGGCCATAAGGACTCCTACTATTTCTTTTGCTGTAGGGTATTCCTATTTTACCTTAATTTTCCATAAAGCAGTTGAATACAGAAGATGCAAAGTAATGGACAACCCACACCTGCAATATTCGTGAAGAATAAAACCAAAAGCTTTTAATTTATGGATATAATTTTATATAAACTCATTAGAATCATAGAGCGTATTCACTAAATTTGGACAGGGCAGCTTGCTCTTCATAGTGGTGTCACTGTTGCTCAGCAACTTGTATACCTGGGACTGTTTGACCTAAAAGACAATGATTTGGCCACGTGCGAGGCAAGCAGACTAAAAAGGTACAAGGAAAAGATTTTTATTTCTTCTCTATCCTCACCTTCTTTCTGTTGTCATTTAACTTCACAGCTGGTGGGAATTTTATTTTTAAAATGACAAAAGTGAGGAAACCTTATAATACTGGTCATTGCCAGGTGGCTTCTGATGCCAGATTTCATCTTTCCAATTTCTAAGTCTCCTAAATTCTTCGTAGAATTAAAATGAGATTCTCTACTTCACGTTAAATTTAAGTCTATTGCTTCCAGCTGGAAAAAAAATCRACAAACCAGCAAGCCTATCAGGGACAACAGGGCAAAGAAACCCGTGTGACATGCCAGTTGTGGAACCTGCTGTATTTTCTGTTAGGAGGTTGCCCTCTGTGTATTTGGGTTTTCTTTTCAAAGAAGGTGCTATTACCAGTTATGACCATTGTGGAGATAGACTTGGGGTGTAGGTGCAGATCCCGTTGTGGTTTGGCACATAGGAAGATGGGGTTATAAATAGGCTCAAGTGGCTCAAGGAAGTAAGTGACATGCCTGCCTGCCTGTCCATCGGTGAAGAGCCTGGATGGGCTTATCTGAGAAGAGTCCGGGTGAGCTCTTTTGAGAAGAGCTCTACATCTCTTCTCAAAAGATTCACCAGCACTGAACGCACTGCTCTTTTAATGACTGAGGAAGTTATTGACAACRTGTCTTCAAGCACTTCTCTGGTAGGAATTTCCATTTTGTGTTATCTTCAGAGTTAGTCCATCCACTTCATTCCACTTGTCACTTTACTCACTGTTGTGAGTGAGGACTGCTACTACAGTAGCCATCATTTGCTACTGCAGGTAGTAACCAGGGACCAAGGAATTAGCGGGGCAGATCATCAGAGGGAATAAATCATTTAGGAGTAGATGAAGACATGGTATTTACCCTCACTGAGAACTTGCTTCCATCTGTGTAATCRGTACCAAAATGTCCCTGAAAGTTTTTTATGGACTTGTTAGGAAGCACCTTCTGGCATTTGAACTAATATTAAAAGAAATTAAATKAATTTATTTTAATATAGTAAATGTTTTCAAACATGACATCTCACCACATATTTCATCTTTTTAGAAGCAGAAGTTAATTGTCTCAAGAAGGTAAGAGCTTCTTGGGGAAGGAGGCCATCAAAACTAGTCATAATAATGATGAACATTAAGATGTTATTGTTGAATTAAAGTGCATATTCTTTTTTCCTGTATTTGAAATAACTAAAACTCACATTAGATTGMTATCTAATCTGTTACTTGGAACAACAGAGGGAGACTGCAGTGTTAGTACCTAAGCATGGCAGCACTTATCTTTGTGTTGACTCATGGCRGAGCCCTAATTAACCAAGTGATTTATTAGGGGAAGGGACTTTAGATGAATGACTTGGATTACATCATGTGAAACACTGAAGCAGCTTCTTAAGATATTTTTCTTTGACTTGCTCTAGAATTTCTGGAAGAATTAAAAGTTTGTTTAAGTGTCAAGAAGTCCACTGGCTTGTGAAATTTGTGGAAAAGTGACAGCTAGGGTGAAGTGACTCAGAACTGAGTTCAGAGATTCCTATTGAACTARATGTTTAATCTAATAAAAATTCGTTTGCTTTTATTTCAGTTATTTTAATAATAAAAGCGACAATACAGATCTGTTTTACTTTGACCTTTACTTTGTTCTTTTATTTCTTACGGTTCTTTGGCATAGCTACTGACATAAAGCCRAAGAAGAAAGCTAGGGAGGGCTCCAGACTAACTAATTTGATGTGGCAGAATAATGCCCTTTTACAATTGCTTTGCAAATGCTTCATCTTGCAACCACCCAGTTTATGAGRGATTCTGGAAAAACAGCAAAATAACAAAACAAGGATACAGATACTTTTTGCAAATTAAGCCTTAACTGAACTTCTGTATCTTGAAAACTTGTCACTGCCGGATGTCAATCAGAGCCCTTGGTTCATAACTGCGCTACACCTACCTGATGAATACCAGAAGCTTTGTTCAAGCATTTCTCTTTATTGAGTGATAGCTTCATTAACTGAAGTTAAGTGCTTCTCAGGAAAATATGTGAATCTGTACATAGCTATAGGAAAGAAAGGCTGAGGTCACTAATTCATTTCTGGGGSCTTTGTGTATGTTATATTGATGGCAGTGCTGTAAAAATGTTGGTAATTAATATTATTTCCAGAGGAACAGATTTAAATTGCTCTGTTGTCTTTAGCAATTAKTTAGTGTCCTCAGATTTCTGCTCATAAAGTTTTTGATTATGAGTAGGCCCTAAAGCCCGTACAGACCAGACCTGCTTTCTATAATATTTCTAAAATGTTGTTGCAGGCCTAGTTTCTTGGATGTTATTTGCTTGTCTTGGACATTTGGAGTGCCATGTAAAGTTTGCTTTCTTCCTCTGAAATGACATGGTTCAGGACTTTAAAAATAAAAGGTATGCAAAGTTTTACCTTCAAATATCATTATTTAAAAATGCTGAGCAGTTCCAYTTGGTGCCGGAGAAAAAAATCAAATGACTTATTTTTCAACCTAAATTTAGACACTTCCATTAAAAAACCCTGATGAATTTTCCAAAGGAATAAGTTAATAGACATTAATTATCAGCCTAACACTTGGCTTTAGAAAGAAATATTTTGTGTAATGAGAAAGCTGGTCAAAAAAATCCTACAGATAAAGGTACTTTAAAATGTGAAAATTATTAGAAACCAGCGTGAAGGCCACCTGGAAGCATTTCTTAACAGAGAGAGATAGATACAACAAAAAGCAGAGTGGTAAGAGAAAACACCCCAGATTCAGTGGCAAGGCTCAAGTGGTTTTTCCTAAGCAAACAGGAACTCTTCAAAAAATGGTAATTCTGCCCAACTGAATGAAATAAAGAGGACAAAAAGATGAGAATTGAGAGATGTGAGAAACATGTGAAACACAGATAGCCAGAGATACAAAAGACCAAATGAAACTAAAAGTCTTCAGTAGTGAAATCAGAAAACCTGCATGAAAACCTGTAAGTTTGATAAACTATAGTTAAGGAGAGTGAGTATTGCAGTATGGTGGAAGATTTGTCTCAATCTTCATCACATGGATTATTGGGGAATATATTTTTTTGAAATATTCTTTCTAAGGAACAAAAATAAAGGATGTTAAAAGGTCAGAGTGCTGACACCTGGAGATACTGAAATAATATTCATATTTTTTTAAACCAGATTGTGTTTCATTTRTAAATCATTTCTTCTCGATAAAAAATCTCTAAACAAGTTAACAAAAATCTAGTGAAGAATGGGATGACATTTTAATTGAATTTTCTTTTCAGAAAATGCTCCATCACTCATGAGAGGGATGGCTGAGGGGAATAGGTGTTCATGGAATGAGAGCTGAAGTGCTGCCATCCTGACTGAAAGACRGAAAACCTCACTAAAGTAGGATTAAATGGCTAATTTTTAGTATGGGCAGAGGTCAATATTGAAGTGCCTCAGTCTCCCTCTCGGAATACACACATGTTTACATGCATATTTTTCTTGAAAAGCAGGTGAACACTGAGATGAAAAATATGCAGAAGGTGAAGTGATACAGGTTAGCTTGGATGAGAGAATTCTGAGGAACTCAGAAGGATGAAAGCAAGCWAGAGCATGGTACAGTGGAAGCTGAAAAACATTACTGAATAATGCAAGGCAAGGCATACGGAAAGAATAATTGGAAAAAATAACCTCAGCTACTCAGAAAAGAGGAAAAACAAGGTGTTATTGCCATTTTAAGTGGAGGTCAAAGTTAAAAGAAAGATGTTAGAAATCTTAAGGAAAAAAACCSTAGGATGCACCAATTGAACAACTTAGGAACAACTCTCAGCCTGAGTTATGGGTGAAATTTTACTGCTGGAGAAGTTAGAAGTGGAAGAAAATATCCCGCTGACAACTGTGGTGTCAGGAATTCACTTGTTTTCATTTATAGTCATGCTTTAATCACAAGAATATTAAAGATGAAGGCCAAGTTCAGCATGCAGCTGCATTAACGCTGTGGTTGTTATGAATTTCACCCGGTGGACCACTGGTCCAGTCCAGCATTATTATTCTTCTGGGAAAGTAAACATTTGCTAAAACTCAGTTTTTAAAAGAAAGAATCTTATGCAAGCATGTCACAGTTAGAAATGCTTAGTGAAAATGTATGATAAATATATTGAAATGTGTGGAATATTTTATTGATCTGTCACTCAGTTTTCATGACAGGATGACATCTCTATTCGTTAATTATCTATGTTTAAACTTAAATGCATGGTTTTAGTTGCATTTACCATAATTCTATTGTTTTATAAAACTGGCATGTTTGTAAATAATTGTATAGCTTAACGTTTGTGAAGTGCGAGTTTTACAGAAACACAGCACCTTGGTAGCTGTCACTAATATTACCTCAGTGTTAAAGCAGATAATGTAAAGTACTTCAATTTATTTTTAACGTAATAACCATGAGGCTGTAGGTGTGGAGCTGAACACAAAGCCGGTGAGTCATATCAGTTCCCCAGTGATTTGTATCATCTCTCTGTTCAATACTGATCCCTAGGCAGGCTGTTGCTTTGCTTCTTGCTATGTGGCGCAATGGATACAGCTCATAACAGAGTTCTTAATGACTCTCTCAACTTTTACCAGGGGGAAAAATGGGCACAGTTTTGGCCTTGATCTTGCCAATGTCACTACTCCGGTATGTAGAGTTAAACATAGGCACCACCCTGCTTTCCTCTAAGGCAGCCATCTGAACAGAAAAAGGAGCATAGCTGCCAGTCACTTTCAGAAAGTGGAAGTGGCTATTGCATTTTAGCTTAAGCAAGAGAGAGATCACACCTTTCTCTTTCTTTGGGGAGTGCAAGAATAGAAGATATAAGTTAAAAAAGAGAAAAGATAAGCATGCTGTCAGACCTTTGGAAAGCTGGCAGTGCTCTCCAGAGAGCCAGTTCCCCTTGGTCCCTTTGGTCTCTGTGGGAGAGCAGCCTTCGGTGCCTACCAGCAGAAATAAGCTGCTGCTCTGCTTCTTCACCAGGTGAAAGCAGTGCTCAGGGGGAGGGGGGGACCTCAGAAAAAGAGGAGCTTGTTTATCTTAACGTGCACTTCAGGCTGCGAGTTCACCAGCGTAATGGCACTCACTGGTTTATGTTTCTGTAAAGTTTGTAAAAGCTCCCAGTGTGCATTTTTTGAACTGATTTCAATTAGCGGGAAGCTCACTGTGTGGGAAACCCAAGTCCCAGTGAAGTTGGACAATGCCACTTGCAGAAGTCATGGTTTGCAAGAGGTATTTTGCCTATAAAATTTTCAGTTTCCACTTAATATAGTATCTAGCACAGTACAAAGGTTTGTATTCTTTTCAGGACTTAGAAGATAGTCTGTGGGGTATAATGTACTCTTAGCTACCAAAACAAACCACTTCACTGGTTCTGAGGAGAGGCTTGTAATAGCACTATTTGTTCAAATACTGGAATAAAAGTAAAGCAGTTAATCTAAGGAGTACTGACAGACAAAAAGCAGTAGCAATAAAAGCTAATTGTCTGTTAGCTCCAGGTATATTTTTATTGAGTGTTTCAATCCTAGCCTAAAAGCATATATTAAGAAAAGGCTCTGCTATCTTCACAGATCAAGCAGCAACCGGAGCAGACTGCAGTCTCAATTCTCTATGTACTTTCCTTCCTAGCCCATCCCTCCTTCAGCTGACTGCTGCCATTCAGCGGAGCTTTTAACGCCTCTGCGTAGGTCTCGCTGAAACCCTTCTCAGTAGCCCTCAACCCACAGCAACAGGGTGATTTCCTTATGTCCCCACTTACATCCAGCGAAGCATAGATTTAAGGAGGAGGTCATTGTAGTTCATATGTAGAAGGAGGGGGCAGGTCATCTTCACATGAGTTTGATTTTTTCAGTGACAAAAAACATATTMTTCACAAGGTCAGGAGCATAATCAAGGCTTTCATTAATTATTTTATGTGGCTTGTGTATGGCACACGTTAGACATTTGATTGGTAGGCAGATGACCTGCAGATTTTCTGATGTGCGCTTGCGTGTGGTTTTATTTGATGCAGCCTTTCAGCCCGGGCACCAAGATATTAGTTGCCCTTTAAGATGAGCTACCCCAAATCATTTCCCATCGACTGGGACTCGAGACCAAGAGCTGCGGGTTTATGTCATTGGAGCCCCCTCAGGTTTTCCAATAATTTGTTTATTCACCCAACAACAACAACAAAAACCACAGGCTTCAATGATTTTATGCTCCAACCCCTACCTTGAAATAACAGGGCTTTGTTTTTATTATTAATAATAAATACATTAATTGATATTGCCCTCGAGTAATGGATAATGACCAACAAGACTGTGAGCAGATTAAAAAAAAAGTTATTTGCTATTTCAAGTAAGGCTTATGAATCAGCTAACCCTCTGCAGACCAACGATGGGAAAGCTTTTTTTCCTTTAAAAGACTCTGTCATAACCCACATTGATCAGCACAGTTGTGACTGTACTGTATTTAGTTATTTTTATCTAACACCTGGCAGCAACTTGTGCATCACTACTGAAACCATCAACTGAGCTATTAAGAAGGAATACACATTTAATAACCCCCGCAGTTCTCATCACAGCAGGGCTAAGTCTAACAGTGATGTTCTGAACATCAGCACTGAATTTCAGTGCTTTTTATTACGTTGGCCTTGTTTCATTAGAATTCAGCATTCTTCAGTCTACTTACAAAACATATACTTTGTATTTTGCAAATTTTGTGGGCTGTCATGAGTGGACTGGTGTGGTTGGAAGACCGAGAGACAGTGTTCACAGAACGGAGGGGAAAAATCAATTTAACTTTAAAATATAAGCACTTACTGAAGCTAGAGAGGAAATAATGGAGGCAGGCTCTTCTGCCTAAAATGACAGTGGGATCTGAAAGCAGAATAAGATACAGAGGAAAAACAGGGTGAGCAGCTGGAGTGAAATGCCATGTTTGTTAGGCAGGAAATCAATAATCTTTGATGGGCAAATCTTATACAAACCTTTATTCTGGGCCTGCTCTGTTTGGAAATTGCAACAAAAGAAACAAAAGCTTGTTACTTGGAAAAATCCAACCTCAGGTTACGCATGTTTACCAAGCTGAAGGAGTGCCTGGAAGTGTTCTTTTGCAGAGGAAAAACAAGTGAGAAGGATTTTGCTGGTGAGAGCTGAATGCGTACTCCTCTGGGAACGGAAAACACATGGATTTGATCACACCTCTTTCTCCTGCTTCCAGATATCCGCGCTTGCCTGAAGAACGCCACTCTCCCTGGGATAGCGAAGAAAACCAACGTGGTCGTTAACTTCTCCAAAGATAGCACCGGGGAAGCAGCGGTTCAGGCAACGCAGAGGCTCCTTATGCGACCCTCTGGATCGAGCAGGAGTCCCTGGTGCATCTCAGAAGAAGGGCATTTCAGGAGATGCAGTCTGGCGGGGGCGGTGGGAAGTGGACCCCAGGGAGCAGCTGGATTGTAGGACGATGTTTTCCAACCTGCTTGGGCAGATTGCAGCACTGCCAATCCCAGATGTTCACAAATCACAAGGAAAGTCTGAGAAAGGCCTGAGATTGGTTAAAAACTTAAAACTGAGATTTTAAAAAGAAAATAAATTTAGGGTGTGGTTTATTGCCTTCAGGTTTCTTAGTCTTTAGGGTGCACTTGAGTCATGTTTTTAAGTTTCTCTTTGCTACCACGAGGTCTAGGAAACTTACTTAAAACCATAAGCCAAGATTCTCACCTAATCATTTGACTGTGGGAGCTGAAAAATATAAAATTATGAGAGGTGCAGCACTGACTGGTGGGGCCAGGCATATGGCAAGTGCTTGGAAAAGGCCTCTCGGAGAGGGAAGGGAGGCAGCCTGGGAAGGGGGTGCAGCAAAGAGGCCTGGGAAGTTGGTGGGGAGGAGTGTTAAGAAGCAGACAGGGGGAGAGGATGGGCTCTCGAGGAAAGCGAAGCCATCGTGGTAAAAGTCTTGGGTGATGCAGCAGTGGTATGGATGTCAAGCCTCTCACTGGGGCCTTTGCCTGTTTGGGCATGCCAGGTCCAGCTTTCAAAGGAGATGGGAAAATGGTTCCTACAATAACCTCCATGAGTTAACCCCTGCGAGTCCTTGGTGCAACGAAACAAACTGTTTACCAGATGAATTTGCTTTTCTACAGAGAATATTTGGTTGTTTTACAGAGAGAATATTGCAGCGTAAGAATTGTTACTCGGAGAAGTGGGTGCTTGGCCTGAGCAGAGTAAGCTGAGGATGATGAGTGGCAAGTCCAGATTAAAACTAACTGATAAGAAGGTGACCTGTGGCAGCCCTAACTTAGCTATTCAGTATAGTAATAGAGTAAAAAACTAGAGCCTGGAGAACGCCAAAGAGCAACTGGACTGAAGAGATGTAACAGTCTTAAGGTTGTGAACATTTACATTTCGTAGTTTCCATCTTTTACAATATCAAGTCAAGCCAGGAGTGGAATAGGGTGTTAAGAACTGTGAAAGGCCTTAGCTTTGACTTAGCCTCGCTTTAGCTGTGGGATACTGCCGAATTCAATGCAGAAGTGGAGACGAGACTGCCTCGCAATTTAACCACAGGGTGAAGATTTAGGAAATTGCAGTCCTGTTGCCAACTCAGCCACTGACGGGGGGTGAGTATGCTCGGTGTGAACAATTTTATAGGTGAATGTAGGGAGCTACGCATGCAGAACTTAATGACTCTTCAGTGTTCTTCACTGCGGAACAAAGAAATGGCACAAAGCACCCTGTGACGTGTTTTCCTGACAGTGTAGCAATCCCTGCCTCCCACCAGAAAACCCTTGGCTGAATGCAGAAATTGCATTTGCATTTCTGCACGCTCTGTGGACCATTTGCACTACCCGGCATTAGGCATATAACTTGATGGGCTGGTCTCTGACAGGCAGAGGAAAGAAATTCTTGCAGGCAGCGAACGCAAGCACGGGCTTCTGTCCGCTCTTGCAGTGCAGGTGGTGCACGGGGACTAGCTGGCTACTTCAGATAGCTGTGTCTGGGTGTGCAAATACCCCTTTTTCTCTGTCCAGAAGCATCCTTGGGTGACTCTCACAGTATTCAGTGATGGAGGTTGTGTTTTGTCTTAGACGTTGCTAAAAATAATTGCTCTTAAAAGAAAACTAAAAATAAGTAAAAAGGAAACAAAGCCATGGKTTTTTCACACAAATATCTACTCCACTGGGTGATGTTTTTATTATGCTTACTGCTGTATTGAGCAAATTCCTTGCTGCACTGAGAGCTAGTTAGGGTTTTGGGTTGACTAGCTGATATTTACCCACGTCTTCAAAGACTCTGCAGTGGTGCTGCATACTGAAAAAATTGTGCAGATTAAGCACTTTTGAAAATCCATTAGAAGCATCAGTTAAGTACATTTTGTTAAGAAACTTGAACTAAAATAGAACCATGAAATCAAAGCCAATCTAGCATTAATATTCCACAAAAGTAAAAGTGGAGCATTACAGACATCAAATCAAAATCAAGTCAACAAATTGAGTGCGGCACTGGATCAAAATGAAACCAAATTGCCAACTTGATGAAAACCCACAGTGTTTACGAACTCCAACAATCTATGAAAGCGCATGTCTGTTTAGCTAGGAGTTTCAAAAAGCATATTTTCTCAGAGCTGGACACAAATGTAGCGCTGAGCTGGGTTATGCAACAGTGAAACCACCATTTCAGAGCCAATTATCTAGCTTCTTTCTTTGGATCCTGTTCCTCAGCAATGAGTAATTCCCACCCTGACCCCCACGAGTGCCATCATACGTAGCACAGGCTTGGAAGAGGACACTCCTGATAAGCAGAAGTTTGACAGAAGTTATTTACCAGAAACTGAAGATGACAATTTCAGGTCTTTCAGGATCAAACAGAGGCTCCAGAAAATACATTGAAGAGCAATTTTATGCAATGTTATATATAACATCTAAGCCTCGGGAACTTTCCTTCCCACCTCTTCTCCTTTTTAGAGAAATTTGTGCACATCTGGAAATATAAAGCTATACTTTAACACTAGGAAACTGAAGAGTATAAAAAGACCTGGGCGTCTTCTACCTAACAAAATAGGAAAGGGAAAAATAAATGACTAAGACAAACGTGGTGTAACTACCTCTTGAACTCTCTCACTCCTTCACACTTGTAGAAGAGAGGCAAGAACTACTGAGGAGTGAAATGGCAGCGGTCTCAGCCCTCGTTGGGATCAGGGTTTAGGGAAAGACTCATGAAATCCTGATGCTGCTGGCTGGTGCCATAATTCCCATTAGCTAGAGATTTTAGAGAATCTGAAATTTCAGTCCTTTTCCACCAATACAGGCTGCTGTCTTGGAGCCAAAGCCTGTTTGAATTTTCAGATGTCTCTTAATCAGATTTGCAGCGCTTTCCTCCAAGGATGAGCCATGAGTCTGTGCTGGCCTTGCAATTTGGTCCAACAGGGCTCGAATTCACTCTTACATAGCAAGTATCGTTAAAAAAAAAGCTGTTTAAATCACAAGCATATCATGTTTTGAATGCCACAAAAATGGATACCTTAATGGGCTCAGATGCATCACACAGATGGGTACATAAGACTAAATAATGGGAGCACATCTGACTGCTTTTGAGGGAGCTGCCATTATCTTCACTGGGACAGAGGTCCCAAGATGACACTGTGCCATTATTTTATGGAACGTTCAACATTTAAAACATTTTTTTTTTAAATTAGCTGTTTGGGAAAAGTAAACTACAGAACAACTTGGCAACAAGCAGTGTCGACACTGTCTGTCAGCAAAATTAAGAAATAAAAATGTACTGTGTGTCTCATCACCTCAGCTACTTTTCAGAAGTTCTTGCTTTCTGTTTTGGAAATGAACTATAAGTCAGACAGCTTCTCAGCAGGAATCTTTGTCTTCATATGCTTTATACAATAATATTTATCAATATGAAATTTACTGTAAAATCTTATGTTTTATCTGCAGTCTATATATAAGCTATTTTTTTTTCAAAACTGTGTTTTAATCCCATATTTTCATAGTACCTTTTTTGAATTTGTTTTYGTTATTGATCCTTTTGATTTTTATTGCCAGAATCACTGCTAGATCTTAAAATGCCAGAGGGACCAACACATGACCTAAAGGGCAGTATGGTTCTTGCCTGAAAGCTAGCGATTTGACATCATGTATGCCCAATTTTGAAATGTAAAATTCTGTTAATTTTTTATATTTGTTTTACTTTTGTTTGGTATGGTAGACACCGTTGTGTCAATGCTCTGTGAAAAAAATGCGCAACCCCAATTCGTACCCTTCTTATAGATAGTATATTTGCACACAGAGTTGCTTCTCCCTTTGAACAAGCTCTTACACTATAGACTCGTGGCTCCTGTCTGTGTAACGGGGGTAACAATACACATTTATCTCATAAGATCTATTGCTTTAATATTTGAGATTTAGGGCATTGTGTATATACCATTTTATTAAGAATAAAATTAATGTTTAGATTTTAAGGGTTTTTTTTAGTGGACATATATATACTGTTTTTTCAAAACTGTGCAGAACACCAGGGAGGAGGACGACTGGACAACTGTATGGAGAATCCGCATCTAAACAAGAGTAGCCGAAGGAGAATAACCTTTGGGTCAGGAATCTTCATTCTGATAAAGTTCCTTCAGAGTTAGTTAAGTGTGAGATTTTCTTTATTGGCTTTAACGCTTTAAGTGAAAACTCAGGATTAAAGTTAGCCAGTAAAAGAGAAGCCTGCCTTGAAGAACCTTCTAATTAAGATGAATTTATCAACATTTTCACCTGGCATATTGAAGCTCTTAAACTGAGTTTACGATTGAATTTAAGTGAGAGTGCACCGGCATGTTAAGAAATCTTAAATATAAAACCATCTCCAACTTGGAAATCCTGCAATCCGGAATTGTTTTGAGGGGGAAAGGACAAAATTCTGAAATTATTGGAAGTCTAGGACTGCCTCCAACTCCAGAACACCAGTTTTATATTTTAATAAAACTTGAAAACTACAGAGTTGATCTCTTGCTTTGTGGAGATCAGCTGAAAACCTCGCCCCCCAAACTGTGCCCAGACTGAGTCTTCAGGTTACAAACATGATGCTGTTATTTCTCCTACACAAAGTTTTGCATAGGAAATTGCAGTTGTGTATAAAATGCTAGTTCAAAAATAGTTTTCCGTAAGGGAACATACCTAAGCATAAATACAGAGGAGCAAGTTAAATTGGAGCTTTCAGGTTAGCAGTTTTGGACTGAATTTCCTCTGTGGCAGAGAGAGGCAGCTGAGACAAATGATAAAGCAACTGCGTAAAAGCTCTCTTCCCAGTCTGTGATCCCAGCGATCATAAACTAAAAAACTGTGATCATATTTGTAAGCCATCAGAGCCTTTCCCTGTAACTGCAATTATGTTGCATATTTTAATAAATGCAAAATCACTGTAATAGCTGCCTCTAATGAATACAAAGGCTAATTCCAGTGCTTTCTTCCCATCAGAAAATATTTTCAGCTGTTTCAATAGCAGAATTCAGCAGATTGAAGCTAATGGCAAATTTCCCATTGGCTGCAGTGAGGTCCGGGACTGATTTTTGTTACTTTTAAGACTCGTCTTTTTTTATCCTATTCAGCGTAAGGAATAGTTAGATCTGAGCTTTCCTTTTGATCAGAGAGTTGTGATTAAATCTCAGGCCTGGTCATCTCCTGCCTCCCTGTACTCCCACCTGCGTAGCTGTCGCTCACACCATCCCTCTGGTCAGAGAAACAATGCTTGCAGTAGTTATTCAGGTTTTAAAATATTTCCCTAAGAAAGTTCTATACTACAGATTCACGAACATTTCTTTAGTTTGGATGAGGGATGTCAATCAGCAGCATTGCCAGTTTATGAACTGCTCCTATTTCCAAAATCACTTCTATTGTTACAGTCTGACAAACCACCCGAAGAGTTCAAAAAATTGCTGGCTGCAGGGGCTAATTCAGCTCCTTTTTGTGGCATTTCATTCTTTCCCTCCGCCATGATTACTGTCCTATTTTTTCCAACAGTTGTTAAATCACCAACTAATTATGTATTATCAAAGCTGCACATAACAGTGGAGTTTGTCTCGCGGTTGATGTATATAAAAACAAGCCGGGTGAGTCAGACAGTCTGGGTATGGACAGCTGTGCCTGTGTTAGCACTTATTCACGCCTTCCCTTTGTTCTTCCGGGCTCCTTTTACTTTGTACTGCTGAACAGCTAGAATAGGTACTGACTGCTGCATTATGTATGCTTTAATTTTTTTTTTAATTATTACTATGGGAGAACAAAAGTGCTTATAAAGGTGTGTTTTCTTTGTGGGAAAATTTCTCAGTAATACAGTAGCTTGTATGTTGGGGAACCTGAACCTTGAAGAATGTGACAAAGATTACTAGATGCCAACTTGGTTTCGCTGATAGTTGCTCAGGCAGTTATTTGGAAGAAATGGAAAAAGCCTGAGCCTCCTTCCATGCTGGAATGGGTTCAACGGACTGCGAATATCAAGGTAGAAATTTACACTTATCCCTTGAGAAGCCTGTGCACATATGGTATTCTTTTGCAAATTATTTAATTAAATCTCAGAAAGCACGTGAAATCTGGAATGCTCATTTTCAAGAACACCTACCACAGTAAATCAAACTTCTCAGGTTGAAACACGGAGGTGTTTTCTAAGATGTAATTTACTTTTCCTTTCTGTATTCTTATTTTTTCCAATTCCCTCACCTTAAGCAACAATGAGAGGCCCACATTCTCTTTGGTATCTACTCAATTTCACCTGGTGAACCTGTGCAATACGGAAATGTGGAGGTTGCTACCTTACCTGTTAGCTCTTTTTTTGATATAAAGTTATGAGGAAAGGTTTTAGTTGTCTGCAGAGTCTTGTTCATGTTGGTTTATAGAAATTCTAAACTTTCAGGTCTCGATATGACCCATCAGCATTCTTTCTACTGTATTTGTTTAGTACTTGGCAGTTGAGGTAATACACAGCAAGGGAAGAGGGGGATTACACACTCTGGTGTAGGAGGTTGGGTATTGCCTACTGTATTCAGCTGCCACTACTTGGAAAGAGATACTGTATTTGCCAAAGCACACTGCCTATAATTATCAAGCCTGTCAGTTTGATTTCTGCTTTGAACAAATTGGAAAAAAGAAAAAAGCAAAGAAAAAGCCCCAACCCTTGCTACTCAGATCGTAGCTGTTTTTCAGACCATATACTATTTCCTTTGACAAGGCGCTTACCTCGCTGCCTGAGAGCACTAGGAACAAATCCTGGATTTTCCCTGGGCTGTTGTCGATGGAGCACGCACCGGCACGTGGAGCCATTGCTGGCTTTGAAACGAACGCCTGCAGCCTTCGTGCGAGAAGGTCACCCAACCAGAGCCACTCTCTCTCCTTCATGGAGGTGGGCTGACGGGTTGCCACATGCCTACACCCCTGTCTGTAGTGCGCTCTACCTGGCTTCCTACTTTCACAAAGAAATGGGATCAAGCTGTACCCACTTCTTCCATTTCACGTGGGGATTCAACAACTTCTTGCTTTTTGATTTTGCTGTCTTTCATACATGGTCAGAGAGGAACAATGTTTTTTACTCTTGGCATTTATAACTTGGTGTTTTTTAATGGGAAAAAAATGGCGTCGTGTAGCCACATCTGCTCTCTTGCCAAAGCTGGTCCTGATGTTCATATGGACATACTCACCCTGGCTTGAAACTGATGATAATGTAACTATGGTAGCTCACAGACAAGGCCTTGCCAAGTATCGGACTTCCTGTGCAGTTGCAGAGCTCGATGCCCCGACTGGCAGCGGCTGAAATAGGTGCCTAACGACTACCTCCTTTATGGTACGCATATACCTACAAGCATAGGGTTATATCCATAAATGTAAGAAAATGCAACTCATTGAAATCTCCCAATTTCACAGGACACCTAGTCTCACACCCGCCTTGCTTCCCTCCCAGAGTGCCCCTCTGGAAAATATGGAGCTAATTGTAGCTAGTCAAATTACTGAGGAATCTCAGTTAGCTTAGGCAATTAACGAAGTTTCATTTTGATTACTTTTGTGCAGGTTTTGTGCAGAGATGATGCTCTGAAGACTTCTTTTAGGGAGAACACTAATATATCAATGTAGATGGCAATTTCTAACTGCTATAATAACTTTTTAGGTTTCAGTGAGGACAACACCAAGACTGCCTCTTCCAGAAATAAGACCTGATGACCCTTAAAATTAGAATGGGAATGCAAGAATTTAATGATCACCTTCAGTTGTAAACACTGCTAATTGTAGAAATAAAGGAATCATTAAAAGCTATAAAAAGAGGGTTCTGCTACTTCTTTTCTGATTACATGTGCCATAGTCAAAAGGACCCATTTGGTTTTTGGGATCCAGCAGTCGAAAACGCTGCTCTACAACATTCATCTGAAGGAAACACCCCAAGGAGAAATAGGTTCGAACTTGCATGGACAGTCCTTGAATTATTTTCATGTGAATGGCAGAATGAAATAATTTGTGATTTCAGATAATGAATGAAGCAATTACCAGAAATATGGTATTTTGGCCCAAGGAAATTCATGTTCAGGCAATAATTTCAAATGTTTTATATTCTACACTTCTGTAGTAGGTGACACAAAATCCTTTTTTGGTAATGATTGTATCACCAAGTCTGTCCTTGCATGCCCTTCCTTGTTAGCTATTCAAGCATTAAAAAGATTTATGAACCTTATTTTACTTTCAGTAGCCTCTTTTTTCCTACTTTTTTAGTTTGCAGTATTTGACATGCAAAATATGCTTTTTTAAACAAGTGCTCCAAGTAATAAACTACTGAATTTAAGTTAAATACATGGCTTTATTTCTGCTCACTTGGACCTGAGAAAGGCTGTACAGTTAGAGAAACCTCAACACTTCCATCCCTGGTCAAACTTGTCCAGCTAGTAACTTAACAGTGAAGCTGATAATATTAAATACTCCAGAGGTATAAGCAAGATATTTCGAGATGAACAGTGTAAAACAATCAGTTGTTGAAAAAATGCATTAAGTATGATGTCTGAATTTTTATTCTGAATTACTTTAAAACCTATCCAATGACTTTGTGAAAATGTCACAATCTAAATTAATAAATAAACTTTCACCAAATTTTGAAAGAAATTCTGGTCTACAGTGGTAGTATCTTCTTTCTTTTATATTATGGAAAAAGGATGTATTGAATTACTTTATCTCAAAGTTCATTATTAGATATGCCTATTGCATATAATTTCTTACTCATTTCTCTCTCTAAATCTTTGAAGTCTTTCTTCCTATAGATAGTCTTCAAGTTTCTTCATCTTTTAAAAGAATCGTTTCGGAACCCTTCCTATATCTACTTCATCTTTTTTTTTTTTGGAAATAACATGAGAAATACAGCATTCCATATACAACACTGGAACAAAATAGAATCAAAATGTCAATATTTTTTCTCATTCTCTATGCTGTCTGCATTTTGCATCCTTTTGTGGCTTCTGGGTTACACAGGTGACTCCCAGATTTCTTTTTTCTGAATACTGCTACTTAATTTATGTGCATAATATTTGAGGAAACCAGAATCAAAACGAATCCAGAGCAGAAATTGAAATCAGAGGGAGAAATAAATGGAGCTACAATAAATGACCAGAGAAAATAAATAAGAGATCAGCCAACAAAAAAACAGGCTTTTCTATTATTTATACCTTCTGGACTAAAAATAAATTGGCTTTGAGGAGACATACATCAAAATGTTCAGCCGGTGTAGATCTTGGCATCATTGCCTCCATCGGGAACGGGGGACCTGTGCAGTGACATGCGTTGGAAGTAACCACTTTGGCAGCCTTTTCATCTGGACACGGTTTGAAGGACACCACATCTGTGGGAGAGAAGCAAGCCGCAGTTCCTCGGTTTGCAGCAAGAGGAAAGCCAGGGGTGGTGTTCACCCTGGCCAATTTTTTTACATGACTTGAGGCAGCAGTTGTCTCTAGCAGCTGGTGGGAAAATGCCGGTACGAGGTGGGAAGCCCGGCTGGCGTGGGCTCTCCTCCTCTACCCCCACAGGCAGTTTTGGCACACGCCGAAACATGGCTCAGCTACAAGCGCAACATTCACTTTTGAGGGTAGTTAGTGATGATTCACATGCCTGAGGTTGTGGAGGTCTAATCAGTGCCTGAGAGAATGTGGGGACGGGGCTGTGTCCCCACCACTGCCATCCTGGGCAGCTGCTCTTCCCCTCTGTCACTGCTGTGGGCTCCTCGCCTGGGGGAGCGGGTGGGCGACGCATATGGTTGTGGGCTGGTGCATATTTGTATATGTCTGCATTAATGGGCACTCTTGAGGCAGGTTCCCAGAGAGTGAGCCTGCAAATATGACTCTTCAGCACTGGCTGAAGCACTTCCCTCCCTGGAAGCGTGGATGACCCCGCACCCTGGGGTATGCCTGGTAGCCCCTACTTTGCGCGGTTTCATGCTCCGCCCGTGAGCTGCCCACAAAGCTGGCCCCTGGGTGGAGGGTCGGTGGATTGGGGGGCACGCTGTGGTCTGGTCTGCTCCTGCGGCTGGCCTTCAGCAGGGAAGAAACTCTGGTTTGGGGTCAAAAATGTGAGGTCACTTACTTCAGTTTCAGCCTCAGAGAAAAGCCGTGAGCGCGCGGGCAGCAAACAGATGGGGAACTGCTGCAAAGCAGCCTGCAGGGCCCGGGCTTTGCTGCCGCCCGCGGGAGAGCACTTCAGGGCCGAGGGGGAGCTCCAGCGGTGCCAGGCCTTCCCCCATAMCATTTGGGGCAAGGCTGTCATCGTGAGATGGAGGAGAAACCCTGGTCCCTGAGGCAGGTAGCTGCCTTCAGCCAACAGATCGGGAGATACAGCACACTCCTGMTGTCCCCGCAGCACAGGGAAAAAGTAATTTGGGAAATCACACACTAAGGACACTCCTCCTACCCCAAATGGGATGCTAGCAAGCACTATAACAGCACGTGCGCTAATACAGCTGTCTACCCCAAGTATATGCGGCATGCCTGGGTAGATGTTTTTTCGTGCTGACCTGATACCATCTGCAAATTTTCTTTGGATAACAAGAGGCAAGGAGCCGTTCTCCCAGCTGTGGATGAAGAAAGTGCCGAAAATATGTGTGCATATTGCTTATGCACTGTGCATGTGTTAATGTGCTTTCTTCCCTCCCGGGAGCGATGTAGTGTGACAGGGTGGGGATGTGATCAGTCGCTGGTGTTACTGTTAGCTTTACAATAACGATCTTTTGATATTTACTCTTAAACTCTGTCACATATTTTTATTCCATCTTCAACAGGTGTTAATCTCTTTGCAGAAACAGCTGAGCATTTGGCTTTGCTCAGCTGTTTCTAATCAGAGCCAAAGGCAGTCCTGAAGCGATCGTAGTATTTCCCTTTTTAAATTGGTTATGAATATTTAAAAGGAAATACTGCATTTCTGTGCAGCATCGGCTAAACGTGTTTCTTCCTCTGCCTTGGTAATACCTGCTTATAATAATGCAAAGCCGTCAGGAGGCCAGTTGCCCAATTTTGCTTTCAATACGCACTGAAACATCCAGGAGACAAGAAGGAGGGGAAGAGCCAGCCGGTGAGCCTGCCTTTCGCTCTGCATTGCTGCAGGGACCCCGTGCTCTGCAGGGTGGTGGGGATGGACAGGCAAAGTCCCTGAAAGATGAGGTCATCCATACAGTGGTGGCAGTGGCATGCACAGCAGCTACAGAGCAGCGTGGCATCACTGACTTTAATAACTGGAGGTTAACATACAGCAAAACACCTCTAATACCCTTGAAAACTAATCATCTGGAGAGCAAAGAATATATTGCATATCTCTGCCACAGAAACACACTTTGCAGGCAGAAGCTYGGGCAATGTCTGTGCCTTGCTGGGCTTGCGACCGACCTCGGGGATGTTACTGCCTCCTCTCCCTGCCTGGTGGGTTCRTCAGAGGGAAGGTTACTGTGGGACCCTTCTGGGGTGGCCTTTTGGGATTTGGCCACAAGAATAAATTTCACCAGGCTGCACCATGTGTTTGCTGACAATACCTTAAAAGAATTTTGGCCCTCAGTGTAGCTAATGACTGGTGGATTTTATAAGTCCCATCAGACACTTATGTCCACCATGGTTAAAGTTAACTGACTTGCCGTATGACATGCGTGCATTTGAGCATCATGTTTTAACACCACCATCACTGCCTGGCTCTACTAGAGAGGTATTTGTCTATCTGTAAATCTCAAATTGCTTTACAAAGGGAATTCCAGAAACATAAATCCAGGAAATTCACAGTAAATGTCAAACCTGGAAGAAATCCAAACACRTACTGGTATTAAAATGCGCATACCTAAGAAATGTTATTAATTTGGTTTGCAAAGCAGAGCATGCCGGTAAGCGGTCAGTTAGGCATTTCCCTCTATTGATCAGCAAGCGTCCCTATGGAAAAACCCTCGAGCAAAGCTACCTCACTTGAAACGGTTTGCAGTCTGGTGGCAAATGAAATCCTCACTTTGCTCTCTTTCTCACTGCGGCTGCTCTACCCCTGCCATCTGAAATGCCTTCATCGTTTTCCTTAAAGCTGAAACCCTGAGCCAGTCCTGGTGGCTGCAGAGCCCTGGAGCTGCCCGCAAGGAGCTGGGGAGGAGGAGGCACCGACCAGGGTGCATGCAGGAGATCCTCTGGCACTGCCGGGTCGCTGCCTGCCCCAAGGCTCAGGAGAATTTCCCTGTTATTCCCCCTTACCAGATGCCCTGCATGGAGGATGTAGCATGCAGGAAATTAAGGATAGGAAAATGTGTCGTACTCCTGTTGCCTCTCAGTGTAACAGTAGTCTCTTGGGGTGGTTGCAGACAGAGTGGTTTACAGCACTGCTGAAGATGTGCTAATAGGTGCAACTGTTTCTCCACATCCAGAGTATTTTATACCAAATAGATATGGGTGCAGTCAAAGCCCCTGTTGTTTTTTTTTTATATATATATATATTTGAAGTATTTTAGAATCATCTCGATAATATTTGTGTTCTATATTAAATTGTGTTAGTCATTTAAAGTATTAGTGAAGAAGTCTATATAAATTTTTGTTGCATTCTGTCACACAGGGAAAAATCAGGCTCCAGGACTGTCTGTTGTTGTTTCATGTGAAGTGCAAGAAGGGGGCAGGGAAGCAGGATACTCTCAGAAAGCCCTAAAAGGCAACCTGGGTGTCATGACAAAAAACCTAATAAGTCTTATCATTAGAGCAGCAAATGTAGAGAGTCCATTGCTGAGATGTGCTCCACAAAATCAGCAACATCCCCACTGAGTTTCTGTATTTGCAGGTGGGTCACCTGCTCCGTGGCTGCCAGCTTCTCCACATCCCCCTTGAGCTGGGGGCCCAGAGCTGGACTGGGACCCCCAGCACAGCCTCACTGGTTCTGAGCAGAGCAGGGTAGTGAGTTCTCTTGATCTGCTTTACTACTTCCCCACCCCCCACTTAGCTCCCAGTCTGTCTCACAGTGTAGAGGGAGATGTTTTACCTCTCACCAGAGTGAACTCATCCAGTCCTGGTACCTAATCCTGGTGTCCCTGGAGGAGGCTGCATTCTTCTGGAAGTAGGGACTGAAAACAGATTTTTATCAGTTTATCCCAATCCTACTGCCAGGTGGGAAGCAGACTACATTATTTAAAGTAACGCGGTGGGCTGTGCTAGAAAGGTTGCTCAGAAGCTAGTGTATCAGTGTGCTCAGTGTCAACGTTAGAGGAGCCTGGGCTAATGCAGAGCAGACTGAGAGTTTGCTGCAAAATGACGGGCTCTGTGTGGCGGTGTGGGAAGTACAGACCTCTGGGCAGGGCTTGTTTGCCCTTGGCTGTGGAACCTGCCCGTGTCTGCTCTCCATGTCATCATTTTCTCATGAGGATCCTGCTTACTAAGTCATTGGGTAAGGGTCTTGAAGGGGCAGGAAGAGAAAGAAAATGTTAACCTTTTGACAAATACAGGAAATAAAGAAACACAACTGGGAAAGCTTTAAAGAATTAAACAGTATTTGCTTGTTTTCTTGTTCAAGAATTATTAAACCAGCCAGTCTAATTATTTCACTTTATCAGCTTGTAGATATTGAACAAATAGGTAAGTAATGAAAATGTGCCTCTCAAATCGAGGCATTTTCAGTGGTATTAAAACAAAGGTTACTTCTGATCAAGTGGCAAGAGAAATACGCTACTTAGTCTATACTGTCAGAAAGAGAATTTTCCCATTCTTATTTCTGCTCAGATGTTGTACTTGCATATACCACACAAAGTAAGAAATGAAAATTGAACACCGTGGAGAATACATAGGGTTACTTTTCTACAATAGGCAGCCTATTGGAGAAATCAATRTCTGAGTTTCTATTTGCTTTTTCCTCCTCCCCGGATCAAATAAAGCTAGTAATTAGTGTTATTCGTGGTGCTGTTGCCCTTTGCAAAATATACTCATTAAAAATACGTCTTGGTTCAAATGGTGTTTCATAAATTGTYCTCAACCACAGTTTACAAATGAAATCAAGTTTGAAGAAAAAGTACATAATGTCCAAGAGGTAATGAGACAACAGCAAATAGAAAAAGACTTATTTGTATAACACGTGTAGCACAGTAGCATTATTATACTTCAAGYCTAAACAATAAAATGAAGAAAATCATTAAGTAGCTATTAGGATTACCTAGAGCGGCTCTAAAGAGTTGGACACCTCATTAAAAAAGCAGCATTATAAAACCACACCAAATTCCCCAGCTCAGCCTGAAGTTCATCACGGGCCTTATTGCACACACCCATCTGCGAGTTAAAAAGAGGTCTTGTTACACAGCCCTTTGTGCTGGAGAGTTCCAATCGTGCAACACCTCAAAAATGGGGCCAAGGGCAAATTCCCTGAAATTTGTTTCTTTACCACTTGAGCAGCTGTTTCAAGATGGCTAGACACAATCAAGTGCTATACATAATTATTTTACCCATGGCTGAACGATGGCCAGCTTTGCTCGAAAGCCAACAGCTGTTTAATAGTGTATAGCCACAAGCTGTACCAGTCTATTGRGGGAAGGGATAAATATATAATCCAGCTGATGTTTTAGGTCATAGTTTAATAAYCCAATTTGGAAGTGAGTCAGGACAGAGAGTGCATCCTGATGGGTTCAGAAATACCATGGGGCCTTTAGTGGCACCAGGGGTGCCCAGGTGATGTCCTTCACCCAGGCGGTGGCTGAGGAGCGTAGTGTCTCAGAGTAATATCCTGATGAATACACGGCATAGGGCTGCTTAACAGCTGTGATACTCCTCTGAGTATCCTTTTCAGACTCAAACGTGTTTCATACAGGATGTCTGAGAGGTTCTGTTTGTCTTGCACTTTATTTGTATCCTTAGCAAGGCTCCTTGCTCCGTGTTTTGAAAGCACAAATGCGTGTTCTCCAAATCTGGTCAGTGCTTGGTCCTGCCTCAGGCATGAGGGATTAAGGTAGCCAGGGTTATTAAACATTTCCCAGTTGCTCTTCGCAGGTGGTGTTGACGTCTGCAGCGACCGCAGYCGTGGGAGTGACGTGATCGAGTCACATCTACGGGCTTCTTGCAGGCTAGTCTCTGTGCAGTACCCCAACTTCTCCCTTGGCTGTGCCTCCTCCCAGAGGGAGGATGAAGAGGATGAGTAGGGGTGTCTGCCGCCCTGCGGCTGCCACAGCTGCAAGGCTGGATGCCCCCCAGGCAAGGGGGCAGTGGTGGGGAYGGCCGCTTGCATGCCCCACAGCACGTCAACATGGGGCTTGAAACAGCAGCTACCTCTTTGGGGGACTGTTTTGCTCTAATAATACCATATTTTGCCTTTCCTAAAACMAGTTCTGTATTCGTTCATATGTCAAATCCTAGTCTTAAAAATAGTAGYGTAAATCAGGTACAGCAACAGTCCTCTCTCCCCAAGAACTTGAACAGCTTATGGGAGCGGGTGCCAAATGCTGCTGTCCTCCTCCTCCTCCTTCCCCTTCTCCTGGTGTTGCACTTGGTTGTCAAAGCAAAGCAGAGGAAGGCCAGCCAGGTTTCGAACCCCTTTAAAAATGTGATGGATCCTACTTCTAATAAAACTTTACTATATCAGTAGAGCCTAAAGGAAGGAAAAACCTGACCAACTTCTGTCTCTTCTCTTTTACTGCTGCCCATTCTGTCTCAAATTTCTTTCCCAAAGCTGAGCAGTTTGGATCGTACTCATGTCCTTCCATCSCAGAAGGTGCTGGCTTCGAGGAGGGAAACTAGCTTGCTAGAAGCTGTATATTTATTTCATTTACAAGGTGCAATGAGCTGCCCGACTATCGGTTGGTGAGTCATGCTGTCAGATATGGTGAAATCGTTAGCCTGACAGAGGAGTAGAGCAAAAGTAGGCTCTCCAAGTGCTGCTTGAAGTTGCTCTTTTCTCTGTCAAAAGAAAAAAATTAATTAACCTTCAACAAATGAATCTTTCAGAATCCAAAAAACTCTTCATAGAGTAAGAACCATACGCCTAGAAAGTAATGAAAAGTCACGTTTCAGGATTGCTGTGGAACCTTAGTACCTTGTAATACAGAAAGAGACTGTGTTTCTCATAAATGATTTTTTAAACTGGAACTATGAAATACGTTATATTAAAGCAACTTTAATGCTAGTCTAAAACATAGACTCATTTGTTCTCAGAAATATCTTCGAAAAATAATGGGATCTTGATAATTCCCCGTTATGCTTACCATCAGCTAAGACTATCACATCGGGGTATTATCAGTGTGAATAAAATGTCTTTCCTTCGAGAGACAGGATTTCAAAACTATGATTGGTGGTTCAGTGTGACAAACAATGGGAAAAGACAATCTTCAGGATTGTCATTAAAGAAAAAAAATGACAGCATTAAAAGAATGAGTTATTCTCCAAGGAAAATGTTAGGACAAATGGGACAAATAGTCCTTATTTTGCAAAAGGAACATTTGATGTTTTCAGTATTTTAAACTACATTAGCTGATAATAATAGTTCAAAATAATTTAGCCTCTTTCCTGTATTCTTTAGTGTGGAGTAGTTTCTAACTGCACTCCMGGTCCAGGATCCTATCTGAGAGGTGACGTAAAAATACAGATTGTGTTTATCAACAAACAAAACTGAGAGATTTGTCACCTGAGGAATGAATTAACTAAAAATAATTGATTACGGTAGTCTAGGACACCGCAAATGTGCATGCTGCTGTAGAGCTTTATGTCAATAGAGGTATTGGGCTGCTTTTAATTGGATGCTGTATTTCTATAAGGATCTCTTGCAGGCAGATCTTGTGTTGAGATTGTACTCCTTTACATTAGCATCAAAATGGATGACTTTTGATCTCTTTCCTGCAGCGTATAGGAACATTTTCATAAAAAACAGGATCCAGCCACTGAATCACAGTAGCAAATAATTAGAAATGGAAATGCCCTGCTGGGTTWTTCAGTTCTCTCCTGTTATAGTGCAAATATATTTCCTGTGAGACATATTTTTTTTTGGTGAAGTTCACTGTCGAATGATGCATCATGACCATTTTATCATTTTCCTGTCTGTATCATCCCACAGTTTCAACTATTAAGTGCTTTACTTATGTCTCATTAATCCTGGTTTTATCTCTTGGCTGTATCCTTGTTATCATATTATCTAAGAATTAAGGAGAGCTATAGGAAAATATGTTTGTATGAAGTGACATTTAGATTTCTCCAAAACCGCACATGTAATATTTTTGAGGTGCAAATATGTTTGACTAACCTTTCACATTTGCTCATCTTTTGGATTTTGCATTTCTGATCAGGACAAGAATCAGAAATAGCAAAATACATCAAGAAAAATATTCTTATGGTATTTGGGGAAATAAAGAGAATTAGTATCTTAAAAACTCCCTTTCTATAAAAGGTTCTAGGCATGTTTTGAGAACCAGAGGGAAAATTAATGAATTTTGTGTTCTTCTCAATAMCCATGGAATTATCCTAAGTAGTGTTTCATTTGGTGGGCTGCTCCCCATATGGTGGACATTAAATATGACCTATTCTTCAGAGCAAGCATGAAAAATGGAAAAAAGAAATACACATCTTTAACCGCAGACATGAAGATTATTCAAAATAAACTTTATCCTCTTGGTTTGGAGATTCTCACTTGACAGAGGATTCTTGGAGGACGATGATCTACTAATAGTCCTGGATACAGTTAAGAGAATAAGCTAGGAAATTATTGGTGCACTTTCTTGAATAATTTAGTGAAGTATTTTGACAATCTTTCTATGTAAGGTAGGTGTAGTCCTAATAAGTCTAAATAAATTTCCTTAATAGGTGAGGACTACTGTGCCATGCCTCAGGGAGAGAAGTCCCCAAGGTGCAGGACCAGGCAGGCACAGGAGCTGAGAGGAGGTTCAGAAGGACCTTGCCAGGGAGACCTGGCCTGGTGGGGACCAGGCAGGTTTTGTGGCCGCTCACTARGTCACACAATCACCAAGAGTCAACAGAAGCAAGTGTCAGCCATGCAAGAGTATGGCYGGTGGAGAGTAAAAAAGAACTGTTGTTGACTGTTTCGTACGCGTTATGAAAAATACGGCTTTATTTAGAAATCCCACAGCTCTTCTGTGGGCAAAACAGCTATTCATTTCAGGTCTGAGTAGTGACTCCAAATTCAGGTCCTGTCTCTGAATTATTCATGCTAGCTTTATTTCTCTGCCTTCCTGTGAACGTCTTGTGATCCTGGAAGCGAGGGATTTGATATGCCAGAGTTCTAACTACCCCCCCGTGCAGAGGGCTGCCTTTCATCTCCTCTTGTCCTGAATGCAGAAGCTCACCGGGGAAGTGTTGGGACACCAATTCTTGTCCTTTTGTCCAGCCACACTTGATAGTGAATCGGTTAAAATTTAATGGAGGTGATAATTACTTTTTCCACTCACTGTATTCTTATATTTAATTTCATTGTTGGCTAATGATCTGTCTATTCTTTCATCTTGCATGTCTGCAGGGCTGAAGAACTGCTCCTCAAATTGGTCCCAGATGAATATGTAGGCAAGTGGCTACTTCCTAGACATTTTATGATACTCCACAACTAATTAAATCTATTTCAGGAGATGTAAATCAGGAAGGATTTTTCTTATCAAGCACTTTACAGCTGCATATCTGAAAACTCCCTACAAACAGAAGGAAATGCTTTTATCCCTTTATGACCAGTGAAGCTTCTTTTTTTCTGATTTCATCTATACCTCAGGTGTGTGTCTTGTAGGCCAGATTAATGTCCCTATTCTTGGCTTCGGTGACAGGGACTGTCTTTATCCATGTTCTGGACACTTCTGGGTTGTGGACAGGCTCCGCAAGCAACACAGATTGTCAGTATTATGTATAATTTACAGCTGGAGACACAGAGTTATTGCATGATACAGAAAATCTGTTGGACAGCTAGGAGTCCTGACTCAGGCTGCGCTTGACCATGACAGCTTTGCTTTTGGTCTGAGCCCCTGTACAGACATAGAAAACATATAAAGCCATAATAATTCACAGAAGAAGAGCAATACTTTTGAAATTATACAAAATAGAATTCTACTTGCAGGTTTGAAGAGGACAAAGTGCTCTCCAGTCCAGTAATGTTTTTCCCAGCTTTTCATGAAGAAAACCAGTTGTTATGGGCCATTGCTTTCTTTTTTTTCAGTGTTGTGCAGCCTGAGAGCAGGGGGATGGCAAGCTGGAAACAGCAGATGACAGAAAAGTGTGCGGAGGCATCTGACCAAGCTGCAGAAATCCTGGAAAATCAGAAGAGGGGCTTCAGAGGGCTTTGGAGAACAGACAGGGATTTTCCTTGCCTTGGCAGTAGCACTCTGGTGGTCCTTCATSATTTGAAAGGAAGGTGAAGTTCATATCTCAACAAAACTATTCCTACCTTTTCCATTTCCTGTCTTCCCCATCTTCTAATGAATGGGATGCCATGCCACGCATTCACCATTTAGGGTACCTCAGTAATGTAGTATAACCCTATGTGGCTATTACGAAATCTGGAAGACTTATGTAAATGTTAATAAAGCAAAYTTCTCCAAAATGCTGTTAGCCCACTGTCCCAACATGCAGATGCCTGTCTTCCATTCAATCTTCTGCATTCACGTGCAGATACAGCCCCTTTTTTGTAATTGATCACTTCAAGTTTAGGTACCTAAATGAGACGGGTGTTCTCATGAGATGATAGATGCTTTCGTATGTTTGCAGAACCACAGTGGAAGCTTGCTTTCTTTTCCYGGTCATCTTCTGAAGATAGGGAAATGGGAATGCAAATTGTTACTAGCTTCTTTTCTGTGTTTGCATGTCCAGAAAACTATTTGTAGGAGAATTTGCTTTGGTAATGAACTCTGAACAAAATTTTCTGGCCATCAAAAAATAAGGAAACCTGGGATACAGGAGGTAGAGAGACCAGGTAATGGCAGGCTGATTAGGGAATAGAAAGGGCTCATATTAAAACATGGAAAATCTCCTTTGCCCTCTAACTTAGCCAAGGGGAACCTCTTTCACTAGGATTTGAAGAGTACCAAGTCCTTTATGCAAATAATTTATATTGTTTTATTGCTGTTTCCTTCTAATTCTTTCTGTTCTGACAAAAGCTCCTGGTGTATAAGCACAAAGTTAAAAATCCTGCAGTTATCAAAACTGTAATTTGTTTTATACCTTTTTCTGTGGGGCAGAGACATTTTCTTTCTTCTCAGATTAATTATGCAGTTTAACATCCCCTTGGTTCTGCCAGTGCAAATGTTAGTGGAGTCATGTTGAAGAGTGGATCAATGAAATGAGAAATCAGCAAAGGCAATACCATGTCAGGGGTTCCCCAGCGATCCCCAAACCAGGATGATTAGTTTCTGCAGGATCACCCCAAATGAAYGGACCAGTGGTAGTGGGGATGAAGGATTTTAACTATACAACCATCCAGGAATACAACAGGATAACTGATTGGATGGAAACAACTGAGAAGAGTGGATGACTTTTTTTTTTAAGATGCAGAAGGCAGAAGAGGGGACTCTGTTTTTGGATTAAATCCTAACCAGCAGGGCAGAGCAGGCTGCGAGTGCCAGGGAGGGAGGAAAGGATGGAGCTCCTGGCTCTTGGGGTGAGAAGGAGAAAAAGCAGCATAACAGAGACCATGGGCAGGCAGAAAGCCGGATTCAGCCACGTCAGAGGCCAGCTTGCTGAGGTCCCTCAGGAAACAAATCTGGGGAAAAGGAATTGAGGCGCGTTGCCTGTTGCTTGCAGAAAAGTACGAAGAGCACAGCTGCAAACCAACCCTGTGCGAGGAAGGTGAGGAAGGGTCGCGRGAGAACCACTGGCTGAATCATGACCTCTTCGCTGACTCAAGCCCAAGAAGGATTTGTACAGAAATTGGAAACTAGGTGAAATTACTAAGGATGAGTATAAAAAGTTARTACAGACAAAATAAGAAGTGTCTATTATAAGGTTATAAGGTTACAAAGACCACTTTGGAAATGAGCAAAAATAGGATGTGTATAAACCACACCAGAAGGAAAAAAGATTGTACTTGCCTCACCCAGTCCCTTGATTATTTTTGCTGCTGTTCTGGACTGAACTTATTTTTTTACCTTCTCATAAGCCCTCCCTTTTTAARAAAGGGAACATTTCCTGTCATATTACTGTATTAGTTGGGAGTAATGGGACAGACTTTGGTACAATGAAGGGGCAAAAAAATCCAGAAATGACAAAAACAGTGAGAAAAAACAGGATTCTTAGTTGAAAATCCCATAGGAAGTTGGGTTACTTAAATTAAGGACCACTTGCAAARGCAGTGCTCCTTTGTAATCTACCCTCTGAAGGGCTGAAATGTGCAGTGTTGACCCCTTATAAAATTTCCAAATTCCCCAGACCAAAGCAAGCATCTGAAATGCAGACATATTTGAGCAGCTTAAAACTCCCAGCTGTAGCAAAAGCCTGGGACAGACAGAGCCCCCACCTAAGTGTGCTCCTAAGGTAAATACGTGAGAGAAGGGATGGGAAAAGGTGTGCTCCAAGGGACTTCTGTTTCAGCTGAAGTGTGACCCTTTTCTCAAGGACATTAGGGTTTCTTAGCCCTATTACCCAGCCATCTGAGTGACCAGCCCCATCACCTGGCCCGTAAAGGGAATTCAATCAAGACTGAGTTTAACCTTTCCAAGAATCAGCTCTGGGTCTTCCCACCTGTATCTGTGACCTCTTTTGTAGCTTTCATGTACTCTCTGGTTATCTCACTTTTGCTCAGCCCTCTACTGCTTCCTTTTCTCTCCTGACTTGTCTTTACCCCTTCCCCACTGTAATGGCTGCCTCCCGTGCCATGCCTGTTTGTCTCATTGTCTTCGACTTCTCTGGGTTGGTCTCTTCTAGACGCCTCTTTTTTTTTCATAGCRTTATATATTTTGTTCTTTCATCCTTCACCTTAGGTACAGCTTACTCTTATTCTAAGCAGGTGCTTAGCAGGTAAAGTAAAGTTCGGTGGTAAAAGTTCACACCCTGTGAAGAGAGGATTGATTCTTCCCAGGCATGGCTATGCGATCATCTTTTAAGCCCCAGTTAGGGGGAGAACTTCAGTTGGTGCCTTATATCCATCCTTGTTCGGCAATAGGGCAGATTCTGAACCTCAAGCAAAAACTTGGATTTGAAGTCAACATACAGACTTGTATCCCACACATTAATGATGTTTCAAAATCTTTCCTGTTATCTCCATTACAGGGYCACTTTTCTCAGTGTTCTGTGTGGAATGTGCATTTTATGGAATTTTTAGTAATTTCTTGGTGTCTGTGTAAAATAATCTATTCATGCCATTTATTTGAAGAATTTTGGGACTGAGAAAATATTTTAAACTATTGACACATCAATGGCAATGAAACTGAAGCAGAGCCTGTGATCAGGAGTCCTTGTCCTGTTTTTATGCTGTTTTTTATCCTAACAAGAGCATAAATAAATGCCTGCAAGTGCAAGCGGAGTGTTACAATGGAAGGTCCCTTTCTTCAAGCCTTCAGAGCTTCTAATTATGTCTCTCTAGTAGCATATGTTAAAATTTCTTGATTACTTGTTCTACCTGTTGTGGGGAGGGGAAGAAAAATTTTGTCAGATGAGTCACACACCCTGAAAATGCAACAGCGATTTGAGTTAGGGCAAACACTTCTTTTAAATGCACCCTGGCCTGCTCCTTCAAACACCTCATTGCTTGCTCATCGACCTGATCTAGTTGAAGTTGTCCCTGCTCATTGCAGGGGGGTTGGACTAGATGACCTCTAAAGGTCCCTTCCAACCCAAACTATGCTATGATTTATGATTCTATTATTAGATGCCTGCATGTATATGACTGTATGTGTATTTAAATAAAGTATGGATGGTTTGTGGAGACTTGCATTCAGTTATACATTCATTTATATGGATATGATGGTGCTGTTCATGTCATTCTTGGCTGCAATAATAAAGCTGTCTAAAATAATAATAAAAAAAGCTAGGGGGGAGAAAAGTGAACAGGGAGAGCACTATGTGATGACCCACTGGCGATCTGGTCGATGCTCTTGGCTAAAATCAGAAGATGAAAGAAAAATCATGAAGCTGTTGTTGCATTTGTTAAGGGCTACATACCAGGAGGTTGCCACAAAATGGAAGGAAACCCAGCCGCAAGCACAAAAAGCTAGTTAGGAAGTGGATGGAAAACATTATTAATGAAAATCCAAACYGGTGCAAAACCCAGGTTCTTAAAAGACTGCCTTGCAACATTTTTACATCATTATAAGTTTGAGGAAGAAAAACAATTCACAGTTAAAACAAATACAAAATAGTAAATAATTTACTGTGTGACTTCAGTTCATACTTGTATTACAATGACATGACACATTAATAATCTCCTGTTGCTTGAAGGACCCTTGTCACTTGGTTTCTTATAACTTTTGCACTTATGGATTTGTCTGGAAATGTTTAATCATGTTATGAATCTCATTTAAAAAAAATCTTTAGGTGGAAAATTAGTACAAAACACAAAAAAAACCCAAAACAAGTCATCAGCTTGGATTTAAATTCTTGGGCTTTTTTTACTTTACACATTCTTTTTTTCCTTTTTAAAATATGTTTGGATCCTGATCAGGGTGTATTTCCTTGTTTTGTCTAAGCCTTTATTAATATTAGAGAAACAAATGCTATGCTCTTATAATAATAAGAGTAAACTGCTCCATCTGAGGCAGGGTCCAAGTTGTCTTAGGGGTGCTCTTCATCAGATGAAAGAACACACTTTATATTATTATATTCATTAAAGTAATACTAATGCTGAGTTTGAGTTCAATATTAAGCAATACACAAACACATTTTAAGAAGTAGCCCTTGTCTCTAGAGAGGCAGGAGGGACAAAAGGCAGGCAGCGTGGGTGGGTGAAGTGGAAGCAAGTCTGCAGCACAACCCTTACCCCGAAGCCTTCTGGCTCGCTAGTAGGCCGTTTAGCCTCTCAGGATAGCAGAAACCTGTCAAAGTCTCTGGGCTTGATGGCAAAATCACACCTTGCGGTAACCTTACTTTTCTGCCTTACCTTGTCCTGCCCTAAAACAGTTACTCTCCCTTAAATGTATCTATCTCCAGTGTATCTTCTTTCTCATCGCTGTCCAGCAATCAGATGTATTTCTTCCATACCTTACCTGGTCTCATGTAGTCTTCTATTTTTGTGCCTGTCTCTGTTGTCTCCCCTCTTACCTCTCAGCTGGTGTTTACCTTCCTCTGCCCTACCGCTCGTGGGACAGCATGCTTTCGGCAGCATCTCCGTGCTGTCTCCTCGCGTAACCCCCCGCTCCCCGATGCCTCCAATCTCCAGCACCTCTGTTAACCTTTCCCGACAAGATCGGCTTCCTGTGCCTTTCCTCCTTCTTAACGAGGGAAGGGACAGGGACATTTATTTCCCCCTGCTGTCAAGTCTGTCGCTACCTCTGTGAGCCTTCAGAGGCTGGAGAGGCAGAAGCATCCCCCCCACCTTCGGGGCTACCGGCTCCTGTTCATATTTTTTCAGTTTATACATGATCCTTATTCCTTAGATCCTCCAAACATTAAAGCGATTTGCAATTTTTCTTGGAGATTCCGGGATATTGTCCTAAGACTGGAAATATTAAAGGTTTTGCACAAAATTTATTGAAGAGCCCATGGGATTCCTTTTGTTCTTTGGAAACACTCAAGACCTAGCCCCACATTTTCCAAATTTTTGGGATTAAATTGTTTGCAATGCTATGCTGTATCCTCTGGAATGCATATCTTTTAAAAAATGTGGCCCATATTGTTTATGATAGAGGAAAAGGTAAAATGAAAGGGGTTTCAGTCAGGTTTGTGTGCGGTGGGGAATTGCTACCAGATCCTTTGGAAATCAGCCTGGACTAAAGATAATTTCCACATTTTTGTTAATTGCCTTTTCTACAGACTTTGCTAATTTCTTAGGTGTGCTTTTTTTTTCTAACATCGATAATTTCCTCAAAACTTGGCCAAATGACAATAATTGCATGGGCAATTTAACCACATTATTTTAAATTTTAAAACTAATACTAGCCTAAAAACTAAGTCTAGCCTAATACTGTGGTAAGAGAAAAAAAGAAATATTTGAGCATCCTGTTAGTAATGGGTAAACTAATTTCAGCTAAGTCGCAGAAACATTTTGAAGAATTTTTTTTTATTTCATGGGATTTACAGCATGGAAAATCAGGATCTAGACTCTCTTTCCTAAAAACGAGTCCAGTGGAATAATTCAGAAACTATCTGGTGTAGCTCAGAGAAGAATCTGATCCTTGTATTTCTGCTGGATTGTGCACTGGCAGAGAAGAATGGGAATAAAAGAGAAAAACAGACTCAATTTACTAACAATCTGCATGACACAATTTCCATAAATTGTGCTAATAGAGCAATTTATAAAAATTGTGGTAGTATATTAAGGAGAGCAATTTAAAAAATCCATTTAGAATAATAGGCTGAGCATTGTTGGTAATGCAGCTATATTTTCCAATAGTGTTTATGTATAAAACAAATTGACTGTCTGTTCTCATTCACTCTATGTTATGTTAATACCAAGTATAGACAAGTGCAAATAATGAAATACTCAGATTTTTTGTTTATCTACAGATTGCATTGATGGTCACCACATATTTCAGAGCATTACACTTTGTTAGGTGAAAAAGATTTCTCAGCTGGACCATTGCTGAGGTTTTCTTGTTTGTGAGAATTACTGAAAAATGGTTTTCTGAAACTGTTTAGCCTGTCACTCAGATGTACAGCTCAGCGTATGAGATGAATACATTAGAACTGCACTAAACCACTCTCAGCTAAGTGAAATGCTTTAAAATCCATTTGGAGTTTAGTTGTCCCTTCCCACATATCAATGAAGATTTAAGAGCAGATGCTACGGTGAAGTTTTACATGGCTGACACTGCGTAAGGATTGAGTACAAATCCTTAACAGACAAAATAAAGGAAAAGGCTGCAAGATGTGCTGCTTTATCCCTGATGATGGAGGGATAAATCTTACCCTGTAGTTCCTCAGCTCCTTGGGGGTGGACTCCCGTGAAGAACGGCCGTGGTGTCCTAGGTGGTTGGGAGGAGCAGGACGACATGGAAAAATCCTGAAGACTGCTGAATTTGCACCCCAAGTGCAGGGGACTTCCCTTGGCCGAGCACAGAGCCAGTTGAAGAGCTGCCTCCACACTGCCAGCCCTCTGCTCCCTCCACCTCACTTGCCTTCTTCTACTGTAGCGCCTTGCTGCAGCGTGTGGTGCCTCTCGGCTAAGCAGAACCGGCTGAAACCTCTGGCTAAAGTTGGCCAGATGGTACTGCAAAGCGTTGTGCATATCCAGCTGCAGATTTGGCTGAAAAAGCCAAGAAAAGGTGGTGATGGGGACAACTCCATCTACTACTTTCAAGGTACCACTGTGCACAGGATCCCCCAGGGCTTTTGCATAGGCTTTCCCCTTGCTGAGCTTGAGGGTGCCCTCAAGCTCACCCCAAGCAAGGACTGCCCCATGGCTTGGGAGAGTTAGGGGTTGAAGGTGGGCTTGAACTTGTTTAAAAGAAAAATGTCGAGGCAGTTGTGGGATTTTCTTTCATGTAGGTTTAGGAGGGAATGATAAACAGCAGGGCAGAGGAACAAAAGTAGGAATTGAGGTAGGTTGGCGTGTGCATATGTGGATATTATAAATATGATGATGTGCTCCAGGGGTGGGGGTGATGGTTTGCTGCTTCCCAACCCTGACGCACCAGGGTGGTGGAAACAAGTCTGGAGCTGCAAAGGGCCCCAGGCAATGTCTTGCCCCTTCCTGCAGGGAAACAGCATGTATAGCTCTCGCTGCTTATGGGTACAGTCTAACTTGCTCTTTAACATCCTCTCCTGGAGGGGACTGCACAGCTCTTTCCCGTAATCTGCACATTCTGCTACCACAAGACAAATAATTTAGTTGGAGCCCTGGGGCAAGGAGAAGAGATTCACTATATGATTCTTAGTGGCTTTGTGGTGACTTACTCACCTTTAAGGAACCCTAAATCTGCTTAAAACTGTGCAGAGGATTTTTTTTTAATAATAGGATAACACTGAAATATTATGGGAGTAGTCTTCATTCTCACGCTGTTCTAAAGAACTCTACATCCAGCTCCACCAATATCAAACACCTCAATTTTCACCAGAAAATTTAATTTAATTCTTTTTAGAAGGCATTGTTCAGTTTACTTTAACCAAGTGGCACAATAGATGATCAGTACCTCACAATTCAGAATAATGAAAACAGGTATATTTGCATATTCTTTTAAAGCACAGCTGAGAGTGGACTTTTCAAGATAGCATTTTTAATATAAATTAGAATAATTTGTGAGCCAGTACATATGCCTGAAAAAAATCCTACTAGACAGTGACATGAAGAAATACATAAAGGCAGTCTTTTTCAATACATAATATTTGATTTTGTGGTTTGCAAAACTTTGGAATGCTGTTTTTGAACACTGAATACTGCCAATTTATCGATTAATTATTTCTATGCCTACAAACACATGGCACTCCTGCAACCTCTATTTTTGTGCCGATAGAAATAAAGTATCTATATACCTTTAAAAACAGTCTTTGCTCTTCYACTGCCTGCAAGCTTATTTTATTTTGATTCCTTTTTTCTCTTGCACTTTGGTGTTTGAGCAATTTCCGGGCTGTTAGCTTGCCTTTCGTTGCCACGGCCAGCTCCTGACAATGACTGATAAGTGGACGTCCCTCCAGTCACTGCTTTCTTCATGCAGAGTGGTGCAAGAGGGGGGAGCAGAAATCAGACCACATGCACACTGTGCACACGATGAAGCCGTCTCTAGCAAGAAGGCGTACTCCAGCCACAAAGCCTGACAAAGAATGTGAAGATAAGACGACAACGTAGTGGGATTTTCTTATTAACTAGATGCAAGATGTTATCTCAATATAACTTTGAAGAGAACATAAATATATTGCTGACGACTACAGTTTTCAAACAAAAAAACCCTAGAACTTGTCCTGTCTTTGACTGTCAAACTGCCTACAGAAAAAAAAATCGAGATCGTACATGTCATTGTATTCATTTGAGAAAATATATTATACCAATACAGTTAAGAGCCCTATTTTATCTGTGGTGAGAGTTACAGAATGGTCTGACTATTATGGAAGCATCTGATACAGGAAGGCGCATTCTTCCTAATCACAGTGCTTTTTCAGCCAGTTAATGGGCAAAGGTATTTGAACAGCCTAAGAAGCTTGGGCATTATAAGTTAGGGAAACTATAATTAGTAATCTGTGTGTAAGATGACTGTTAATTCTGAAGTTGTCTTAAAGTTCATATCAAAGTACCCGTCTGAAACAAGTAGCAACCATGGGTAGTTGTCTTAGCATGTCCACAGGTTACAGAAGAAATAGAATGAGGATAATGCATCCTTTATCTATAATTGTTCTGGGGAAAGGACTGATACAAGAATCTGAGTTCTTGGCTTTGTGTGGGAATGGACATTGGCAGGCAAAGTTCAAGAAAGAGAGTATTAACCAGGACTAAAGTATTAGATTTCAGGTCCATTGATTTGTTCCATAACCTTTGTAGGAAGTTGAGGTTCTTGTGACAAAGCTCTCTCTCTTTGCTTGGTGTTATTTAATAGAAGCCTTAACAATAAAGTTCTTGTACGTACAAACTGAATTGCACATAAAGCTACACCTTTGCACATAGCCTAGCAAATGAATCAGATGGTACTGGAAGATCTATTTTGATAATGCCATTTGGTAGACAACAGGGTATTGAGCATACGGCACTCAGCCAGAAGACAAAGTGCTTATTTCCTGTGGATAAGCTAAACTGAAGGAATTGCTCTTTGCTACTTCTGGGTTGAACACAGTCTGTTCTTTCAGTTGGAGATAGACTTTGGCTTCAAAATATCCTCAAAGCACTAGATGAGGGGGCAGATTGCTTCACTGGTATAGCACTGCAGTAGCCAGGGCAGTCACATTTTCTGGCTAGGCAGCAGGACATCTGTGTCAGCTCAGGATCTCATACATACTGTAAAAATATCCCAAGAATTTGTTGGCTCTTGCTATATGAACTATTTACTCTTGAGAGAGGATTGGAAGTCAGGCAACCACAAGATATTAACCATACCAAATGATAATAATTATTTCAAGTAGCTGAGCTGGGATTTCCCACTTTTAGTGGGGCAGCGGACATTTTTTGATAATCTTTTTTGTGGAAAATAATTGATTCAGCTTAATTAATTTCAGTGGGTGAAATGGAGAGAACTGGTAGATGGTGTGGCAGGGAGAGTGACTTGCCTTGTGGAAGCATGACCAGGTACGCAGGAAACGCAACCTTCAGCCTGAGTTTTCAGAGGGCAGGACAATGTTACAAGGGGACAAAGAGTATCAAATGCTCTCTCCATACCATAGATTAGAAATGAGCTCACACACATGTGATCATAACTGCTTTCAAACAGTTCTAACCTTTTTCTTGGAGAAGGCATGGAGGGTATGGTTAAGCAGTAGTTTCCTTTAGCTAATGGTGCTGTGAGCCTCTTCCATGTAGGGATGCTTTGGGAAAGGGATTGTGGATTGATGGGCTATTTTCCAGTGGAAGCATGATTTCTCCTGATTTTCTCCTGTGAAAATGATTGTTTAATGGATATCGGGTAATTGCTGCTAGCTTTATGTTTATAAATAGTTTAAAAGCTGGGCAAAGTATTTGTGGGAATCTTTGTCTTATAAAGAGAAATAAAGGACTGCTTTCTATAAAATCTAATAGAGCTGACTGTGGGGGGCGGATGGCAATAGACATAGTGGTGTAAGTGGAAGGAATATGAACCCGGTCATGACGCATGCAGCATGGTATTGTCAGATCAGAGACAAAAAAACCCTGTTTGTTCTTAAAAGAAGGAAACAGAGCCATGGAGTGTGTATATCCCTAGTTTAGGTATAATAAAAAATAAAATGCAGAAAATCTGAATTCTGCTCTTAGCTCTCAGAGACTTCCTGAAATAACTCGAGGAATGCTTTGTTCTGAAGTATGTAGAAAATAGATATCTGAGACAGGAAAGTGTCGTGAACTTCTTATCAGATAGAGAGAGTGACCAAGGGAAGAACAAATAGGAAACTTCGGCCAGATCCTTCAAGATGTTACAAGAACAAAATGGCATAAATTATATTTCTGTAAGCAGGTGCTGAAATACTGGCCAAACCAAAACAGGATGGGATTAAAGTGGAAGGGTGGTAGCCTTCAGAGCAAGCATATACACACAGTTACAGATGGGGATTTCCTAGCAGGTGACAAGAAAGGCAGAAGGCTGGTGCATGCTGAAGACACAGGGTTCTGAATGAACTGGAAACATGAGAGGTTCAGCACTGAGAAATGAGGAAATTGCTACAGTAATGACCAAAGCCTCTCAAGGGATGTTGGCACCTCTGACATCTCCTGGGTACCGCATATTCCTAAACCTGCTCCTTTCCCCTGGGGCTCCCCTTGTAGAGCCCCTGCATTTGTTTCTGCAATGGGAGCTCCTGCGTGCTTCCTGGGGGCTCTCCTGCCAAACCTCACCATGGGCTGGCGGTGGGTTTTCTGGGCAGGTGCTAGTGATGTGGTCTGTGCTGAGGAAGACAAAGGTGTCCCTGCTGCTGTGAACTATGTGTGCAGTACTGGGAGCTGCAATCACTCATCTCGGATATATCTGGCTAGTGTTGGCTCATGTTTCCTATTAATGCAAAATAGTAAAAATATTATTATTACGAAAGTCAGGCTCAATGACAGCCTGAAATAATGAGGGAAAATTCTTGGCTGCCTAACAAAGTCCTCTTCTGAATAACATAAAAGTATTTTTATTTTAGTTACTGTTTTATTCCAAACACAAAATGTGCCCAGGAAGTAAGGGGAATGTATTGTTTTGCAGTGACTCAATATCACATCAGCTCAGGAATTCTTTTTAATTTCTGGAACAAAAATCTCAGTTCAGGATTTGAGAAAAACAAACTGAGAGCAACAACAACAACAACAGCAAAACCACCCCAAAATACTACGCTATCACCTTCTGGATTTCTGTGGTGTTTTTGTTGAGTATGCAGCACCTTGAATTTAATTGACAATCATCAGCAATCTCTCATCCTTTCCCTCAGCTATATGTGCTCAGTGTGACTAGTAGAGAAAAGTTTCAACCTTTTTTTTTTCCCTC